>JAWQUT010000088.1:1446912-1489278 GCA_033807755.1 Ellobium chinense | reverse complement strand
CATTCATTCATTCATTCATTCATTCATTCATTCATTCATTCATTTTTTCCTGAGGTGTAGCTCTCATGCATCCTTTATATTCCATCCCCCATATCACTGCCCATTTCCCATTCCCATGCTAAATGTTAGGAATGGCCCCCTTTGCTCTGTGCTTTTAGTGCTTGCTGTTTTTTCCTGGCTTCCAGATAGCGAGCAAAAGACTTCTCTTCAGAATCCTTGTCCTCTCCTGTAGGTGGAAGGAAAAACAAAATAAATATAACATCCTCTCTTCTTGTCGACAAGATGGGATGGGGGACACACAAGAAATTAACATTTATCCACTCCTCAAGCAACATTGCATATCGTCTTTGATGTCAAACAACAAATTAATTGTCTGCACTTTTTTAAAGAATTGAAGTGGGGCTTTCAAACAAAGTATTACCGTAATTATCAATATTTCACACATATCCAAATGGCTCCTGATCACTTACCACCTTATGTCCCTGTCATTTACTATGTCCTGTCTTCCACAGTTTCTCATGTTTGTTTGTATGTCCTCAGCCGCTCTTCAATCTCCTTTCACTCATTCCTTCCTGTTCTTTATATCTCACAATCTCATATTCTCCATAACATATTGTCTATGTTTTACATCACTTAAGATCATTTCCACTCATTGTCTGATGAACTCTGTGCTCAGTCACTCACTGTTTCATATCCACTATCTTTCACAGTCTCACATCCTCTGTTGATCTCAGTCTCATTTCCTCTATCACTCATTGTCTCCTCTCCCTCCCTTCCTCCCATCGCATATCATTCTCACTCATTATTTGTTTCATGTCCTATGTCATCCACTGTCTCCTGTCCCATGTTATGCAATCATGCACTGTCTAATGTCCTCTATCGTAATCTTATGTTATTACTCACCCTGGTCCCCAGCAGGGCCCTGGTATATGTCTTCTTCACTATCCTCTTCTTCCTCTGCTCCAGGTGTGATGGCTATCTTGGCCCTGACTGAACTCACGAGTTCCCCTGTACAGTATAAGTTTTAGAAAATTAGAAGTGACAATGAAGAAGATTCTATGCAGTGAAATGTGTACATGATGAATACCATGTCCCCCCTCCCCCTCCCCGCCAAAAAAAAGTGAAGACCCTCTTATATATAATATATGGAGAGAAATCTTAACCATTTACCCCCTAAGCCACCTGCCCAAGACGAATTCCCAATCCCTAAGAGAAGGGAGATAACTCTAATAAAAATATGACTTTTTAAAAAAAAAAATTTCATTTAAAAAAATCTAATCCGGCACAGGTTGCACCTATTCACTGTCTCATACATGTTTCCATCATTAAGCTTCACGATAGAGGTGTAAAGCATCCTCCAAAATCTCAAAAATAGCCAAAAAATCTATGACAACTTCAAAAAATCAAAGAGAAGCAACCACTCGCCCGATTTTCTCCAAACAAACACTGGAAGGAAGTTCGTTTTCCACAGCNGGCTATCTTGGCCCTGACTGAACTCACGAGTTCCCCTGTACAGTATAAGTTTTAGAAAATTAGAAGTGACAATGAAGAAGATTCTATGCAGTGAAATGTGTACATGATGAATACCATGTCCCCCCTCCCCCTCCCCGCCAAAAAAAAGTGAAGACCCTCTTATATATAATATATGGAGAGAAATCTTAACCATTTACCCCCTAAGCCACCTGCCCAAGACGAATTCCCAATCCCTAAGAGAAGGGAGATAACTCTAATAAAAATATGACTTTTTTTAAAAAAAAATTTCATTTAAAAAAATCTAATCCGGCATAGGTTGCACCTATTCACTGTCTCATACATGTTTCCATCATAAAGCTTCACGATAGAGGTGTAAAGCATCCTCCAAAATCTCAAAAAAAGCCAAAAAATCTATGACAACTTCAAAAAATCAAAGAGAAGCAACCACTCGCCCGATTTTCTCCAAACAAACACTGGAAGGAAGTTCGTTTTCCACAGCATCCGATTCCACAACTTTTATTTCCGTTTGGCGACATTCAGAATGTGCAATGCCGTCCGTAACGAAACAAATCTAAAACAGCGACCCGCGGCGACTGTAGGGGTTTACCGATAGCGGCGACCCACGGCGACTATAGGGGGTAAATGGTTAAGACTTGAGGGAGGGGGTGGGAAAGGATGTCCCACTGTGCAAACACAAACCACTGAAAACAATCTAAACAGGAAATATGTAAATACATGTAAATAAAGGAAACGAATCTCTGTCTGGAAAGTAATGTAACTTGCTTGACAGCAAGAGCTGAATGCTATGTTATCCCTCATTTCCTTCCTTTTACTTTTCTTTATCATAACAGTACTGTTTCATGTCTCAAGGCCTTAATAATTATTTTTTTAAGCACAGGCTGTTGACTCCTTGTTGATGTTTGTGTATGTGTGACATCCGTTTGAGACTCACACTTTGTCTTCATTCAGTGTGTTATTTAATGTTCTCAAAAAGGCCAGAAGGCCAGAAACTTGAAAAAAAAAAAAATCTACATACTTATGATGTGAATTTCTATTTCACATGAATTAACAGTAATTTAGGTTAAAAGAATGACCATAACTTTAACTTCAGCAAAAGAGACTAATGATAAATGTCTGACCAATATTTCATCCACACACAGTCTCACAATAAAATTCAACCCCTTCCCCACCTCCTGATTCTGGGTAAAATAATTTTCCCTAAAAACTAATGTAAGCTTGACCAACTTCCACTGTTTTTTGTCTTTGACTTAGATCATCTGAGATATAAATAACTAAAAATAAAAAATGATGAAAAGCTCAAAATACGACTTGCAAGAAAAAAAAATGGAATACCTTGTACTATGATTGGTCAACATCCTGACCATGTGCTCCAAACATGAGCATTTCAAGTGCTTAATGAGTTCTCTGTTGTCATAGTCTCCCACAAAACATAACATCATGCTCACCTGCTTTAGCCAGCGCAGTCTCTGGGTCTCCTAGGTGATGCTTAGCAAATGCTTCTTTGTTCTTCTGTTTATCTGCCTCAATTTTCTCTGCCTTTTCCTTCCGTAATCTTTCATACATGGGTCTGTACTCTCTGAAGGCAGGAAGATTTACAGGAAAATGATGTGAGTGATGCTGCTTGGTTTGTGATGATTTATCAAATGTTATGTTATCCCTATGGAAAAATCACCATTATGTTTTCAGTAGAAGCATACAGAACGCAAAGCTTCCTTCAATTTCCTGAATGTGAGATCCCAAAGTTATATACAATCAGCATTCTTGTCACAGTTCAGTATTTTTTTTCCATTTCTAAATAAATATGGGGCTAATAATGAGAACATCACAAAAGCAACATGTATCTTGCACACCAGATTATTCACAGCTACATATATGCAGGATGGGTCAATCCAACACAGGTGTAGTACAAGATGGGAACAGAGCACTTAGTAATAAAAGTGGGGCATGAGCAAACACAAACAGATGCTCACATAAAGTAGGATAAAGGCAAAAGTGCTCAAGAAGCACTTAAGCGCTTTCCCCTTTATCCTACTTTGTGTGACCATCTATTTGTGTCTGCTCACTCCCCATTTTGGTCAATCCAAGAAAAACCATCCTCAGATCCAACTACAAACATGACCTAAAATCAGATGTACAAGGAGAAGATGTTCTCGACATATTATGGTGATGTTATGAAACTTTCAAAACGAAACAAAGCTCACCTCTCATACTCCTCAGCTGCCTCATCTACCTTGGTTAGGAATTCTTGAATACCTTCTCCAGTGGCTGCAGACACACCGACACTCTGGGGGAGATATCTAAACATTTCATACAAATATTCTTTTAATTTGTGCCCATTTAACTGAACAGACATTTTCACACTTACTACAAATATTCATTACATCAAACATAGATGTTATTCAGCTAATACAGTGAAACTCGGATATAACGAGGTCGTCGGGACCGACCGTCGGTGCTCGTTAGAACTGATGTCTCGTTACACGCATGGTCCACTGAAAATCATGTAAAAACTGTCAGTGTCAGGGATACCCATATACTAGATCTAACATGGCTAGACTGCTCGCTGCGGGTAGAGCGGAAGCGCCTTGTCTACCCAGGGGTCAAGCGTTTTGGCCAGCTCCTCGCCTTTCTCGAGTAAAACTGGTCCCGATATTGGAACACCTTTACTTCTGGCTTGCTTGAACCAGATAAGCAACGCCTTATCTACATCATCATACGTCGATGGTNCATACTCCTCAGCTGCCTCATCTACCTTGGTTAGGAATTCTTGAATACCTTCTCCAGTGGCTGCAGACACACCGACACTCTGGGGGAGATATCTAAACATTTCATACAAATATTCTTTTAATTTGTGCCCATTTAACTGAACAGACATATTCACACTTACTACAAATATTCATTACATCAAACATAGATGTTATTCAGCTAATACTATCATGCTTATGGTTGCCAAGGAAGTCTCCCACTTCGTACAGGCCTGGTCACATTTTACAAATACAAGACCACATCTAGGGTAAACATGATCAAGGCTACCATAAACATGATTGCATCTGTGAAATCATAATCATGTTCAGCAAATAAAATAAAACATTGCTAACAATAGCATAACCCCNCCCCCCCCCCCCCCCCCCCCCCAACCTTCTTCCACACCTGAGAGCCTACGAATAACAGAAACATACACACACTAAGCTCAAAACATTCATGATCATACCCTACCCACAGAACAAAACCAACACAACCACTGCCAAACTTTCATGCCTGATCTCTTTCTCTTACACACACAAATTTCACACTAATTAGTGCAGCCATGAATATTACATCTTTTCCTTTCACCCCGAACCCAAATTTTGGTACCTATAGGAGCCTAACACTCATCTCACTGAATATGGTACAAATTTCCCTATCTCTCTGTTTTGAAATATTAACTGTATCTAATCTTATTTGGATGACGGCATCTAGCAAAACTGAAGTGAGGTAGTAGTTAGAACATCACAGAAAGTGCATAAGCAGCATAGGACGCAAGTTAAGTGATGAAGTAGTGTGGATAGATGTCTAACTACTCAACAATTGTATACTGAGTAGACAAGAGCTAAGAACTCTTCATACAGGCTCTTCTTTTTCCCTGAAATCATGGATGTGATATGGGAGAACTGCCTCCGCAATATTACTTTATATCAGTAAGAGCTATCCTAGAACAAGCAGCTACACTTTATTAGCCCTCCTTTGCCCCTCTTCTCTTCTTTAATTTACCTTAATGTTTATGTAAAACTCGTCCAGCACCAGGCTCATGGAGCGTGTTAGGTTGGAAACATAGGAAGTCTCGTGTTCCAAGGCATCTTGGAAACTTTCAAAGTCTGTCATCCATTCTTGGGCAAAGCTGTGGCTAATGATGTCAGTCTGTTTAACATGTCACAACAGAAATATGAGTGAGGAGCAGTTTGTTTCCACTTTATAATGGCATTCTTAGCAAACAGAAAACTGTGGATTTGTTTGGCAGCTGCATTTGAGGTGACTTCAACTGTATTCACATTTCACTGGATGTATGAAGTATCAAGACACTGCGCCTGGAGGGTTCCTTTATCCCTTTGTGATGAAAAGAACTTTAGGTTTGCAATACTGCATTAACTGCTTACTTTAGCAGGTACTGATATAAAAGCAAATCAGATGTTATACCCTATGTGCCACAGCCAGTTCAACATGGTATG
The DNA here is from genome assembly GCA_033807755.1 of Ellobium chinense. Classification (NCBI taxonomy): domain Eukaryota; kingdom Metazoa; phylum Mollusca; class Gastropoda; order Ellobiida; family Ellobiidae; genus Ellobium; species Ellobium chinense. The sequence goes on along the minus strand of JAWQUT010000088.1, from coordinate 1,483,579 downwards.
ACACATTAACATCTTGGCACATGACTTAAAATAAAAAAAAATTCCTGTCTATCATGTTAGTCGTGAAGTTGGTAAGTGTTTAATTTTTCATGTTTCGATGACCCACTTATATCCTCTGACACTTGATGCTCTTCATTTTATGATCAGTTTTTTCCAGGACTGCAACCGCCTCATTACAGCTGCCAGTCTTCAACACTAATCCTGTATCAATATTTGACTGGCCTTTATGTGTATTTTGAAGCCAACAAATCAAGATGTTTTCGGTGAAAAGTCTTATAATATATAGTGTAGATGCCAGAAGTCAATTAAATCTTTCATGACGGTTTTTTTATCACAGTCCATCAAATATATTACCTAATTCCTTCCACGTTTTCCCTAAATTCAATGTGAAAAGGGATACCGCAACGGACCCTCTTACACAAGGAAAGATCAGCCAAGACACCGATGTGATTGCACAGAAATTGAAATAGTGAGCAACATGAATCATCATGGAAGTGAGAAATTTGGTAAGGTTGTTAAACATAACTCCTTTGCTACTAATGTTATGAACTTACCATGGTTTCATCTGCCTGCAGGTACATCTGATAGATACATGAGAATGCTACACTGATGGGTCTAATGGTTGTTTGTAACAAAGGATAAGGATGTACACATACATCATACGCAGCAAAGGGATAAAACGCATTTTGCCGTTATGGGTGACTCCAATGCAAACTAGTAACATTTAGCCTGTTACCTTGTTCATAACAATAACAAATGGCAGCTTGGTCTTGTACAAGATGCTGCAGGCATAGAGCATGTTGGACATGAAGGTGACAGGACTGACACTGCGAGGGGTATCCATAACATAGACCACCACAGTAGGGAAGCTAGAGGCCTGTGAATGGAGATGGGATCAAAGAAAATGGCCAAATAATAAAATGGACAAATGCATGCAATCTATTAAATTCTATTTACAATTGCTTGTGGTTAGACTATTTGCCTCTCAAGGCCACGGGTACTGACTTATCCCCAGTCTATATGAGGTGGTATGTCTGGGATGTGCTCTGGACTGTCAAACCCCCAACCTTGGTGTATGTAAGGCTAAGCTGTGCCATCAGTCCTGTCAGCTCAACTCTTTGTTGTCATATCATATTCTGGGATGCAAATGGCATTTTATGAATATGCACAAAGCAACCAATACTGAATGGAAGCTCATCAGTTATTATGAAATGAAGCACTACTTTTACACTGTAAATATTATTATATCAATTATAATGACGTCCCATGGCCATGAAACTAGTAGTAAGACAGAGAAAATAACGAAACAACAGCAGAGTGGACATAATAATTGCTTCAGGACTTACCCAATTGAAAATCAGCACTATTCTCTTTACAGAGTAACATGAGGGAGAAATTTCAACCACTGTGAAGATAAGAAAACATTTTCTTGTTCTTACCAATGATTCTGTGATGATACTGCCTGATGCTGACCATGTGAAGACTTCAATCTGGCCTGGAGTGTCCAACACAACATGCCTGCACACATACAGAGAAAGAACTGCATTAGGAACAATCACTGCCAACCACACAGGCACTGGCAGGGTGATAAAAAACTTGACATTAATAATACTGACCTCCGTGAGCTTTGTTAGGACTGCTTCACCCTTGTAATACACCTGATGGATCTGTTCGGACTAATAAGCTAATAAAGCTAAAATAGAGTTCATACCAGTTCATACCTAACTGCTAAACTGGCAAGTGCTCATAACGGAATGTTACTTCTGCTGGCTGATCACATGGCAGTAGTTTACCTGGTGAGGCAGTAACCTGCTGCAACTAGATCACACATCGAGCATATATAACCAAGCGCTGCTGCTTAGTGCTACTAGTGTTAATATTTGACACTGGAAACTCATAAAAGGTTACAAGTCAGACAGCATAAAGGGTTGATCTTGCAGTATCACTCAACTGACATTTTTCTAAATGTCCACCGCTACAGTGGTTTTCAAACTGAATACTCACTTGCACTGGTCTGATTTGGATTCAATGAAACTCATCACCTGAAGATGAAGGACACGGGAAGATGTCACTAAAAAACAACTTCATGACTTTAACATGAGCAACAAGTCTTTATAACAGTTACTGAATACACTAAACTAAACAGTGAATTCTCTGGTATGAATTCAAAACATTGATTCACATCCAAAGTATCCTCATCTAGCTCAAAAATATTTTGATATCTCCTAAGAACCCATCCAACAATGTGACCAACATCGCTCAATCATCCAATCGGACTTAATCATCTGACAGTTACCTATCACATATCATTTAAAATACAGTAACCTGCCTTGGTCGTCTGACATAGAGACCTGTTACACAGTCACTTAATATATCATAGCCATCTCGCAATGCACACACCACACTGTCATCTGTAACTACATCTACATGTTCACACCTACCATAGTGATCAAATATAAGGCCATTTCTTTCATTTGACATAACATGCAGTGATCTGACCACCATCTTACTCACCTGATCAAAACGAGTGGCAAACAGGTTAAGAGATGTAACTATGCCACCATTAGGGCCCAAAGAATAGCTAAACTGGTTAAGGAAAGAAACATTCACAGTTATACTGGCTTCATACAATGAGACTGCCAACCTCACCATACTGGCCATGTCTGCATTATAACAAATTTCATCACCTACAGATAAGCCAACTTACCAGCACAAAATGTAGGCTTAATGCTGTCAATGAAAGCATCCGCCAATAAAGTGCAGAAAATCCTTTGACACTGAATATTTTCATTTCTATGAAAGTACAACAAGTATCAAAATTTCTTTGTGCCACATTCAGCCTAGAATGATGTGAGATTCTCAGTCACAATAATTAAAACTGAGTATTATAACAATTAGTGTATAAAGCACAGTGCACTGTACACTTTGCTGAGTGAAAAAGACCAGGGCAACAAGCTGGGGCAAGAGGTTAGGGTGGGTGGGTGAGGCAATTGTGTGGTTTTTATGTGACAATTTCTGCATGTCTGGATGTGTGAAAAGAGTGTTACTGTTTTTGTTCTGTTGTGATCTCTTTTTAGTGCTAGGTTACTATACAACTGTGTACATGTATACTGCATCCATGCCACAATTCCATCTTATGGAGTATAAAGTTATTTTTATCTAAAATTCCAATATTAAATCTCTTGTCAAAACATTATCATTTGACTTGAGCAGCTTTATAACATACCTATTCAGTTTTGTGTAACAACGATATGTGAGCATGTGGACACTACATACAAGAATCATTATTTGCACTGACCAATCCAAGCTTAAGAATTACAACATATCAAATGAAGATGTGATCCTAACCCCACAGTGGATCAGACATATCTTCAACAACAGCAAGCTGGGCTTTCAAAAATATAAGGATACTGTTTCATGACCTCCTTGTAGCTCACTGTGTCTCTGATATCTATAGAAGAAAATACTCTACATAATAAGAATCATGACAGATCAACATTAATAAGACAGTCATTGATTAGTAGCAACTGAAACTCATTTAGTCGCACTTATGCTGCACATTTCCAAGAGAGAATTTCACTTCACAGCAAGAAAAACAAAATCATCACTTTACCGCACCCATCATTTAATTTGAACTCCTCTCCTGCGCACATCAATTTTATATTTGAGGGAAATCAATTAATCTATCTCTACATTAAACTGTCATACTACCATTAAAACAAATTTGTACACACAAGCTCCATACATTTTACGAAAATACATGAACTCTTGTTTAGTCTGTCAAATTAATGAAACATACACAGTCACACATGCGTACCAATATTTGCTGGGAAGGGCAAGTCCAAGACAGCAGGGTCAAGGTTTATGACGTAAGGCGGACTGTTCTGGCTATGCAGATGTGCTGTCAACCGCTGAAGAGAGATAAGAAAATCATCTTTAATTCAGAATTTGTTCACATGCATGAACTTTGAAATTTATGATGGTCAATGCTAAACAAACTCAACAGAAGTTGTGACAAAAAACTCTTAGCTGGCTTTCTTATCAGTTCTCTAGACAGATCAAACTGTATAATTAGCCCCATATTTTTCATATTATGCAAGTCTGTGGGTGCTCCTACTTAAAAACTTTAAAAAAAATATTAGATGAAAATATCACAATGAGCCTCTAATAAATCTAAACAACCTTGTCTGCATTTTTATAATTCTAAGAGCCTTTTAATGTCCCATATCACACTGTAGGCATTACTGTATATTTATATAAAAAAGGCATGGCTGGCATGACTTAAATAAAAGCATCAATGCCATATTTCATGAGTTTAACCAAACCCCTTCAGTGCATATGATAGAATGTACATAATGTCCTTACACATACCAACAACATACCAGAGCATTACCATCAAGCGCCTTGGAACGGAATGTTCCAAAATATAGCCATCTGACACAGCGAAGGGGCTGAAGTTCTTCAAGGCTAGATCTAGAGATTGGATGCCTTGACCAACTCTCTAAACACAATGACAGATCTATAAAATCTAGTCTATTACAGTGACCGTACCAGTCATCAGCATAGACCTGTCATCGGCGTGCTATAGAATTTTGGCCTCTAAACAGCAAAACTTCGCGAAACTTTTGTTCAGCTGTGTGAAAACTCACTCTGTATGCCATATTTGTGTGATGACGTCACATTTCCGAAGCAGGCGATATAGTCTAGTGACAGCTAGGACATTGCCAATTGATGACTGTAGCGTTTTGCCCCAAAATGACCCAGATTGCACTGCTGGTCAAAAATGATTTCTTAAATACTATCTGTGTAGTTAGAATGCCACATGCCTCATAGTTTTAGGAGTAAGGATTAATACTGTTATAAACGCTAGTGTAAAGATTATATTCATATTAATTAATTCTTATTCTGTTCGCTGGAAATAAAAAAGAGATGTTAAAATACGCCCATGACTAGTATGGTCACTCAAATTATCTGATGGATTTTCTAACTGACGCTATTTTTCCACAAGTCTAAGTCTAGAGTCTTTAAGAGTCTAGAGTAGATCCTAGTCTAGTCTGGATTTTTTTTGAGATTTCGATTGAATATGCACAAAACTCTGAATGAAATACAAAATCTGTAAGCCTCGACTCAAGTCTTTCAAAGTTCATGCTGCTCTTTTTGCTTCATTCTGCTTCTTATGGGACTTATTCTCTAGTGCCAGTAACCAGATCGTGCCAGTAATTGCCGTCATCCGTTTGCAACTAGTTTCTCACGAAATTTATAGTTATTTCCCTTGGATTATGATAGCAGACAGTGTTTCACTCGTATCTCCAGCAGAATTATTCAACAACAATGATATTTTATTGTTTAGTGAAATGGAAAATTATGCAATAATTTATAAACATACTCACTGTGTAAATTGAAAAAAAGTGAGCTTAATCTGATTTTCAGTGAAGTTGTAGGACATAATCTGTCTTGTTACATTTCTTATGGAAATGACTTTCTTTGAGGAGGAAAAATTATTCACACCCTTTCCTAACATCGCTAAAGCAGCAAGCAGCATGTCCGTGTTGCCACTCTGGTCATGTGCTTTTCCTCAAAAACGAGACGCTATTTCTTTCCCATTTCCTTACAGTAACTTAGACATAGTGTGGAAGCAAAAAAAAAAAAACCTAGACTAGTCTATAAGTTTACAATTAAAAAGAATAAAGACATGCATTTTACGCACTGATGCGACATCTCATTTTTTTTTTCCCCATTTCCTCTTAAGTGGGAAAAAATGGCTTCCCTCTTTTTCTTACAGGAAAAAGCTGTACTGGTGGCAACACCGCCACATACTGATTCGGAAGTAGCACGGTGATAATCAGCACGACGTCGAAAGTAGCGGATTATCGACAGAGACATCAATGGACAGCTATTTCTAGGCAGTAAATAGTAAATGACTTTACGACTAATTAATTATGCCACTCAAAACAACTTCATCTGATGTAAAAATGGTCTATGCTTAATATCTGAAAGCCTGATAAGGCTCTGTAAATAAATCTAGTCTAGACTAGGCCTAGTAGGAAAATCGCGGTACCGGGTAGATAAATAAATAAGATGGCGGTTATCGGCACTTCGAGTTCGAGGATAGTCTACTTACCTGAACAAAACTCGTTTTCCCTGAGCCAGCCATTCCCAACACGATAACGCATATCGGTTTAGAAGCATCTTTTGTTTTCTTTGAAGACTCTGGGCCATCGGCTTCCATTGCCGCTCCGTCTGACTGACCTGGGACTTCCATTCCACCAGGATCTGGAACACTGTCGTGGATTCCATCAATGGGACCAGATCTAGCGTCTCTGTGCTCCTCCATGTTTCTACCGCTCTTCCGAGTAGTGCTGGGCCGATACCACAATTTAGGTATCGATTCGATACTGAGTACTTTTTCTAGGAATCGATACCGATACCGAGTACTTTGGTAGGTCCAATAAACGTGCATTAGTTTGTTACTAAATCATTCAAGATAACACAAATACAGCAAAAATCAAAGTTGCGCTGCAGCTTTTGCAGAATTCTTCACTCAACTCTTTAAAAGACAAGGAAATAGATAATTACTGAAGAGTAAACATCGCTGTGTGAAACTGAAACAAACCATCAGATCATATCAACTCTTTATCAGCTTCAAAAAAAAAAAAAGGTGTCATTTAAATGAGATCCAGCTTGTAAGTAGGTCATAATTAAACTTCAGTTTACAACAGAAGAACACTATCAAAATTATACAAATCAAGGTCATTATTATCGTGTCCTTTCCTTTACTCACGCACTTTCAATTAAACCCTTTTTACCTTAATGTTAAGTGATCCTGCAAGCTAGGAACGTTTACAGCTTCAGAATAACTCACAACAGATCTGATTTTCAAATAAAGAGGAAAAAGAAAGAACATTGCTATTCAAGATCATAGTTATGTTCCACTTTCTTCTTTAAGTTGTTTAAAAATTATTAGATGCACTGAGTTTAAATGTTTATGCATATTTGTGGTGTTCCCTGTGAATGCAAAGGATTTTTTACACAATCAACATTTCACATGAGTCAAGTCTTCCTTTTCAAAATGTTCCCAAACAAGACTTTTCTTTGTCGCCATTGTGCTTTGATAAGTCTACTCTGTGCTGCCGCTAAGATCATGCGCTTTTTGCCTACAGCGAGAGTGATTTTTTTCCCCCCTACATTTTCTTACACACGATTTTGAAGCAAATTTAGTGGAAATATCCTATAAACTTGCTGTGTTAGATGAGAAGAATCAGGAATTTTACCGACATTGTCATACGCTTCCCGTCATTTGGAAATAATTTTTGATAGGCGGTTGTCCTCGCGTAGGAGAGAGTGAGCTTATCCTAAAGCCATTTCACTTTATTATGAGGGAAAATTCCAATGCGTGGCAACACTGCAAACCACAAAAACAAAGGAATGCGCGCACCTCAAACTTTTCTTAATAGGAAGTGGCTGTTTTGATCACTGTCAGAATGAAATTAATTTTGCTATAAATCTAGAGATCTAAATCAATGTCTAGATCTATTAAGAATATAATCTTCTGCTGCATTTTTTTCAGGTCAGCAAAACAATTGTATAAAGTTAAAACCTGGGAATGAAAATCTTTGCGAAATAACGTCAAAATACTCGATACTTTAACAAAAGTACTCGCCGATACCGATACTCTAAAAAGTACTCAGTATCGAGTACTCACTATCGATACCTGCCCAGCACTACTTCCGAGAATACCACTAGGCCTAGCGCCCTAGACTAAACTGTTGTGACTATGCTAATTCTCAACTCTCAACTTTCGTGGCCGGGTGTACTCGAAAAATTACTCGAATAGACCAAATAGCCTAGCCTAACGAAGTAGGCTTGTTTGGATGACAAGTTTGACGATTCCAAACTAATGGCGAAGGGTTAGTGATATCGTATCGTCCATTAGTTTGCCCAGGTTTCTTGTCTGTGATCCTTGATTTGCAACATCTTTATTCATTATGGACCAAATTTTATGTCAACCCAAAAAATTACGACCCTCAGCGGCGCAACCTGAATTATTATTTTCACTTGTCGCATTACGTTTGGAAGCCCACTTGTTGAATGAAACACGTTTGAGTGTTCGTTTCTTGAAGATTTTAAAGGATTTGTGTTGGAATCTACATCTAGTCTAGACCTAGTTATTTTGACTTTGGTAAGATATTGTGGAACAATGCAAGATGTTGATGCAGATGTCAGAAAGCAGGAGCAGCTTAGCAAACAGAACCCATTTGATGGGCATTAGGATTAGGAGTTGAGTAGGGTTAGGGTTGGGTTCTAACGGTAATACCTACATCACTGCACTACAGGTACTAAGGATACATTTTACTTACAATATTTCAGGATGATATGCAGGCCTATTCAGGACCTAGATCTAGACTAGACGTACTTTGATACTGAACAGGGCGCAACTACTTAACCTCCATAATCTCATACTCCATACGAAGCCATATCAAGTTGAGTTTTGTGCCGGTATTTTTTCCTTCCTGGTATCACCACTGGTAAAACTGGGCTTCATAAAGTGTTATATTTTTATCAATTACTCTCTTTCTCAGTTTGCCTGACTACTCTGTTCTTTGTTTCCTATATTCATAACATCACTGTAATATTTGTTTACAAATTCAGTAAAGGAAAATGATTAGACTACAGATCAGTTATCATTTTGTCAACTAGGGCCTATATGAATGGATACAGTGAAATAAGCCCAGCAACTAGGTCTAGCCTAAGTCAGAAAATATCAGAAGAGTTTTCCACCAAAAATTTCTGGGGCTTTTATTTTGTGGGAGTATTTCTCAGATTACCTCTCTTTTCTGTTAACACTTCTCTTTTTTATATAGTCTATATAGTACATGGATGTACATGTAGTATTATGTAAAGTTCAGAAAAATATCAGGCAATCTGTTCTTGAGAATTGGGTCAAGGGTCAGCCAGAGGGGAAAGTAAGGTTAGGGGTTTGGTAATAAGGAAGTATGAGAGGAAGGCTGGCACTTGCTATTCTCATATCTTCAATGAGACAGTTGGTCTTTTTAAAATCCTGAGAACATATCTAGTCTAGATTAATTCCTTCTATATTCTTCAAGTAAGCCAATAAGGTCATAAAGTATATAATGAAGTTTAAAATTAACAATAAGTGATTAAATAAATCAAAAGAGGATGAAGACATTTGATAAAATGAGATATAAATCATTTTTCCAAACACAGTCAAAATATTACAAACTGCAAGCAACCAGATTCCTTCAAAGAGTATGAAAATGCACAGCTACGTCCTGTATAATATTTGAAGGCTCAGCTTAATGTTTGAGTTTTGCAGAATTCTTTACCCATCAGTTTCCCATCATTTACTCGCATGAGTTCACAGGGTACCCATGTATCTACATCTAGACAAAATCTCTTTTTTTTTTAAAATGTCAGAGCCAGTATCTGGCCCAAAATTGACAAAACTTAACTACCACTAGAATATGAGTCACAACAGGTGTGAGAAAAATCCTGCAGACACAATACACAGATTGAGCAGCACAAATGGGTCCCATAGGATTTACTTTGACATATTATAATTTATTGATTATACTGTCAGTAGTCTCCACACAACTGGTGTCTGTGCACATTGGTAATTTCTCCATCAATAATGCCAATATTTAAAAATGATTTGCGGCTCTAGAGAGAAAACACTTATCTTTAAATCAAATTATATCTGCTCCATATTTGAAATACCAGATTCTGGGAGACCCATGACAACTTGGGCTTAGCCTGGTTTAGGTGTGCAGACACAGGTCATAGCAGTTTAATCTCCCCAACTGTCTTGGATGAATGCAGTTGGTCTTATCTGGTGCTGTTAACCACAGACTCAACAAAGCAAAAATGTATGGTTTCATGGGAATAATCTAGGATTGGAAAAGAAGTGATGTGGTGGCTTATCTATTATGACAAGTAAATGAACTGCACTGATGCAAGAATGGCTCTGTTCCTAGAGTCAGCAGTTTTATGACCAGGGCAGACTAAATGTTGATGAACTACAGTGACTAAGACATAAATAAGGCCGTGGTTTGTGTTCAGTTAACTTAACCTGTAGAGCCAGAAAATATTTGTTACACTATTATCTGCACAGAAAAAAAGTAAGGCAAATCTGAAGGCCATGTATGTTGAATAGTACTAATGACAAAATTAATAGTTTTAAGCATCTTTACTCCCAAATTTATGGACTAGCTTGCAAAATAGGGGTGTGGGGAAGGGGGCATTGGAATGATAGTAACATGCCTCTCACACAAATGTGGCAAGGTCATTAGAATGACTCTTATCCCAACCACACTTAGCTGACCTTGACTCCAATCCAGTGACTTTGAGAATGACCCTGCATAGTAGGCATTATCCAGGTCCAGGTGTTGAGCTTATCTCAAGTCCAGCACATAAACCTTTCACTTGAACACCACTGTGGTTTTACAGAAAAACAGGATAAGCCAAAATATGTAAAATTCATTGTCTGGCATATCATTATAGAGCTTGATGTTTTCCATCTTCCCACCTGAAGTACTGCATAGTTTTCATTGTCTTCATCATAGATTAATTGATGAAAAGAGGCGTTAAATCATAATTCTGGGATATACAGTGTTTTTCCGAAAATTAGCAGACCTATTATTTACCAGAGATATGGCTGGGAAATAGGCAGTATTGTCTCACTCACTCAGTCATTCTGCTAAACATTATTCCTCTTCCTCTTTCTCTCTGTCTGTTTTACTTATGTAACCAGGTGGCAAGGCATATAGTAGCATTCTTTCTCTTATATTTAAGGGGGAGGAAGGTGAGCTTAGTCTGATAATTTTTTTTTCAAATGTTACATATTATTTTAAGGAAGTGTGTCACCAGGGATTTTACCAAATTACTGTGAACGATCAATGTTGAGAAGAAGGGCCGAAAAAACCTACTCTATAAATTTTTGTCCCTGCCGGGGATCGAACCAGGGTCTCTCAGCTTGCAAGACAGAGCGTGTTACCACTACACTACAGGGACGCTAACTTCACAGCAATTTAATTCTTAAATACCTACTGCCTGAATCGGTCCCTAACTTCCACGTGCAAACCTAGTGTTCACCCGTGACCCTAACACACTTCCGGACTGCTCACACTTACATTTTTAACACTAATAGAAACACTTCAATTCATAATATGGTGCCCATCTGTTCATAACTTCTCGACCATGTACATAGATTCACTGCATTGTTGCAGTCATTTCTGTATTTTCTAACATCAAAATTTACTCATGTACCAAAACTTACATTCCATTCATGAAATCATGGAATATTCCTTCTGGAATTTAAGGTTACGAGTTATAATTTAACAGGATATCTTTATGTTTGATTCCCTTAGCACATTGTCCGTGTGCTTACATTCAACATGGTGTGCATATTTTGTACTGGAGCCAGTCAGTCTCTATTTAGGTGCCCATCTCATGTCTGCCATCTTACTCTTGAACAGGTACATGAGAGATAAGTTGAGGGCAGACAGCACATTAATAGGATAGCCATGTGTTGCCTCTCGGTAGAAAAAAAATTCAACCAACTTTGACAGTGAGGAAGGGATAGCTGATTCTGTTTAACTTCATGAGGCTGCAGGGCTGTCTTGATGTGGCAGGTGAGTTCAGACATTCAGTACTGTCTCTTCCAAATCAACTGCACAACAGTTAGATGAAGAGTATATTGTCTCAAGTCAGTTAATGACACTCATATCAGCCAAGTTATCTAAAGATAACTAGCATACTGTCACTTCTGACTCCATGTCAGCAACCTTGTTAATTGTCTTCCTGCGGGTCAGAAATGAGGCTTAAGGCATGAAGACCATATCAGGCTGTTGGTATCATATAAAAGCTTATTATGTATGAGATGACCCATGATATAGTTGTTTGAGATGGCAGAGGATCATTCTTATGCAATGGCAAAATTTCTATGAAACATGTGAAAGTCATATAATCTGCCTGACAAAAACTGAAAATTTATCCAAAGTATTCATTTTTCACTTATACTGTATATCATTCATTTTGCAGTATATCATTTATCCAAAGCATTATTCAAATATTCATAAAATCAATATTTTCATGGACAGAGCTAATTCTACTCTCAGTTTCTGCAATGAAACAAATATTTGATATGTATCAGAGGGTTCATATCACATTTTGAGCCCAGCACTTCTGTTCCTTTTCAACTGGCTTCCCGCAATTCAATACATAGTGTATCCTCACATATGTCGGCTATCATGTTACCTGATTGAAACTAGTGTCCCTCACATGTGGTGCTATGTCAGAAGCCTTGTTACTTAATTCGAACTACTGTCCTTCACATCTGGCTTTTTGGCAGTCACCACGCTACCTTATTCGAACTGAAGTCCTTCACATCTGGATTAATGGCAGTTACCGTGTTACTGTCTTAGAACTAGTGTCCCTCACATATGACGCTATATCAGAAGTCATGTTACTTTATTCCAACTACTAGTGTCCCTCACACCTGGCTTTATGGCAGTTGTCAGGTTACTTTATTCGAACTAGTGTCCCTCACATCTGGCTTTATGGCAGTTGCCATGTTACCGTCTCAGAACTAGAGTCCTTCACATATGACGCTGGATCAGAAGCCATGTTACTTTATTGGAACTAGTGTCCCTCACATCTGGCTTTATGGCAGTAACCATGTTTCCATCTTAGAACTAATGTCCCACAACAATTGCCATGTTACCAAATTTGAACAAGTGTCCTTCACATCTGGCTTATGTCAAAAGCCATGTTACCTTATTTGAACTAGTGTCCCTCATACCTGGCTTTATGGTAGTTGCCATGTTACTTTATTCAGACTAGTGTCCCTTACATCTGGCTATATGGCAGCTGCCATGTTACATTCTTGGAACTAGTGTCCCTCACATATAGCTTAATGCTAAAAGTCATGTTACCTTTTTAGAACAAATGTCCCTCACATCTGGCTTTATGGCAGATGCCATGTTACCACATTGACTTTATGGCAGTTGTCATGTTACCTTGTTGAAACTAATGTTCCTCACATCTAGTTCTTAGCCAGCAGTCATGTTACCTATAAGAATCAGTGTTCTGACATCTGGCTCTATGCTAAAAATCATGTTACCTTATTTGACCTAGTGTCCCTCACAATTATTGCCTATTAGACCTAATGTCCCTCACATCTATTACCTATTAGATCCAGTATCCCTCACATCTGAGTCTGTGCGAGCAGTCATGTTACCTATAAGAACTATAAGTGTCCCCCACATCTAGCTCTCTGTCAGCAGTCATATTACCTTTAGAACTTGTATTCTTCATATATGTGATTATATGTCCTCGTATTACCTTATCGGGACTAGTATTCTTCACACCTTGCTTTATCATACTGGTCATGTTATCATATGACAACTAATATCATGTCACATTTGGAGAAGGGGCTGGGGAAGGCGGTTGGCAGGGAGGGGAAAGGATGTTGTGTGTTTGAATCAGATAAACAGCAATTAGTGATGAGGTAGGAAAAGGGTGGACTAGTATGAGCCTGTAGGCAGCAGCCTTTGTGAGGGTGTGTACAATGTACACTGTACAATCCATTATGAGGGGATCTAATTATCCAACTGTGGAATTGAAGGAAAGAATGGGAAGAGGTAATGATGTCCCAAATAAGCCTGAGAAAGATGGGGAGAATATGTGGGATGAAAGAAGGGAATGATGCTTATGGCAGGTTAGGTGGAAAGAGATGCAAAATAAGCCAGTTGGTATTGGTAAGGTGAGCAAGAGAAAAGGTACAGTCAATTCCACTTCATCGCAACTCCTCGGTCACATGGGAAAAGCTGCGACTGGAAAGATTTGCGATTATTTTATATAGAATAATAGAATTTATAGAGTGAAACGTGTTACAAATTATTTGATAAAGCATGGGAGTGAGGATAGATTTTATGTGGGCGATGAAAGGAAGAAAGTCTTACAATATGCGAAAAACCTGTTAGGAGACTTTTATTATGAAGGAGGATAATGAAAGGACGGATGATGAAGGAGAGATGGGAGCACTATCAGTTACTGTATGTACATTATTTTGTTATAAACAGTTTGGATTAGATGAACGTCATCTTGTTTTGAAACCATAAGATGTTGACTTAGAGAAGGTTTGAGGAGGTGGATGGGGGATGTAGTTCAATTAATATATCAGTTTATTTGATCGTAATCAGTGTTATTATTATCACATTTATTTGAGTAAAATCTCGTGTACAACAACGAATTTAGATAGCTGTTTGTTTAGTGTTTGCCAGAGTGAACTTACAGTCGCTACCTTGAAGAGTAAATTTTCTGGAAATAACGGTGAAACCTGGGCGAATTTCCGCAACCTCATCCCAGAAGACTAGGCTAGTATAGTTTCGGGGAAATCGTCAGAATCGTGGGAAATTTGTCACCATCTCATATCTATCCATCCATCCATCCATCCATCCATCCGTCTGTCCATCCGTCTGTCCGTCCGTCCGTCCATGCTGATGTAATGTTTAGAGGCGGCTCTACTCATTGGGCAGCGTGGTCAAAGCCCGCTTAACAGCGAAGAAGCAAGACAATATACACATACATACGCTGTTCTGCAACTTACGGCAACAAGACCCACATCTTATAATTCAGAAAGTTTTCACATTTTGAACAGAGAAAGAACAGCTCTCAGTTTATAAGACGGCAAGCGAGAGAAGGGGAATAAAGACGTTTGAGTTTCTTGTCACACTTGCCCCGCCTTGTACTGATTCAGTGATGATTCAGCTTTCCACCTGTGACAGAGGGCCATGTGAAGTTGGACACGGTACGCTATGCCCACTTTCTACCCTGTTTGGGTTTCTTAAGTTCGGAGCGTCCATTTCTGTCTAGAAACGAGCGTGTATATAACCCAGGATGGACATACTTAATATGATGTTTGTCCGGTGAACCAGTTCATCTCAAGCTGTTTTCCATTGTAATTATTATTTACTGGAATGACTCCTCGATTACTTACGGGAATGACTCTTGGACGTGAAAAACTGCTGAATAGATAAAACTGTCTAAATAAGACAATAATTAGGGATACTATTTCATGGGCGCACACAGATAAAAGTTGTTTGGAGGGTGCCAACTTTCACACAGTACGGCAAATCGGCACACCGTACAATAGTAGGTTGTTTCCAGTCCAACTCGTTATTCTCGCCGAAGGAAGTGCAGAATGAATAATAGGGAGCTAGATTAATTACATGATGTCATTATATTTTATAATAATATCAGGTGAGAATCGTTTTCTTCTTGAAACATTTCACGAAAATGTTATTCTACTGGTGGTGGCCAGGTAGCTGTAACAATAAATCTTGTTAAAAGCCGTTTTTCTGGCAAATAAAGATGGTGGAATGGACAATTTTGTTGAAGAAGCTTTTTTAACGGATAAGAATAGAAAATATGTGTCGTATTCTACTAGAGGAGAGAGCTGTCATATTACAAAATTCTACCTCATGTAGCAAAATGGGAGCTGGGGGGAAGAGGGAAGATGCCCCTCTAGACATTTGGTGCAGTTTGCCCACTCAGTTATCGTAACCATGAAACGCCCCTGATAGTGCGACTTGAAGGAGGTTAACGTGATCACTATTTACGGGAATCAAGACTTTCCTCAAAACCGTCCTCTTTCATTTTACGGAAATTCCCCTAAGCCCAAACGCCAGATATCTCGGTTTCTTAATACCATCAGTTTCCTGGAAATGGTGTCACTGGTCAACAACCAGACTGACCAGATTTGTAATGGAAACGGAAATTCCCCAACAAACGCTTGATTGGCAGACTTGTGGTCATCTGGATTCATATTAAAACGTATGGCGGGCAGTAGTTGAGACTGGCGTGGTTAGCGGCATCACTCAGTCTGGTCTCAGCTTACTTAATGTACTTGGCGAAGTTCCAGTTCTATTCTCTGGTGCTAGCACAACTCCGTAACACCGTAGCGGTTTTATGAGCCAGTGACTTTTTCAGTTGCGACAGCGATATGGATTCACGGAGGTACCGTCTGTCTGTCTGTCTGTCTGTCTGTCTGTCTGTCTCTCTCTCTCTCTCTCGCTCACTCACACACACACACACACACACACACACACACACACACACACACACACACACACATTTCCACTCTCCCTCTTTCTATGTCGCTCTCTGCCACATCTCTCTAAGCCAGTTTTGTAGCGGTTAGTACTTTCGCTTTTCTTGTCTGGCAGCCTGTTAACTACTGTTAGCGCTATAGCAGGTAGCTTATATGTGTGTCAGCCCATGACGGGGTCCCATGTCAGCTTGCTTTCCGTTGGCACTGGTCAGTGTGGTTTCAGTGTGGCCAAACTTATGTAATGCTTCGCCTAGCTTACTTTTATAAACACCCAGTGTAAGACTGGTCACACCTGTTCCTGCGAACCTTGCAAGTCACATGGACTGGGCTGTCGCTCAAGCGAAATCTGAAGCTATCAGTCCTTGACAATTGAAAAAAAAAATATGCGCGGATTGAGTAGAGTAGACCTATAATTATACAACTTGACGAGAACTAGGACTAGTTTTTGGTGGATTGATGAGGCGAGGAGCAAAGAAAAAAAAATATAAAAGTCTACATAAAGTTTTAAACTGGCCTAAGGCACGTACGCTGGCGAGAGATAGTTGTAATGCAGTATTTGTATACGTGTTAGTGTCGGACAGAGGGAAAGGGGACGTGGGTGCGGGCCTAAAAAAAGGGGTAGAGGGGTAGGAATCGGTCTGAACTTTGTTACTTTCTTTTCTGTTATCATGTATGGGCTTACTCGCCGGCTGTGGGTGAGCCCGGATAAGGGAAGGTGAACGGTGGCGGCTCGTGACCCCCAAATTTCGTAAATTATCCGTGCAAATCCTATCCATTACCCCCTTCTCTCCCCCCCTCCTCTCACACACGTTTTTTCTCGCTATTTCTGCCACTAACAACATAAACTTCCATCGAGACTACGTCAGATTAACTGCTCTTCCTCTAAATAGCTATAGCAAAACAAAAAAAAAAGCTGCATAAAGAGGATAACGCTTAGATGAAAGACAAAACACATGCATGAAGAAAGGATATCTACGTTTTGCTTGGTCTCTGTATTTTTGGAAATCAATTATTGTTTCTTTACGTTCTTAGCTAAATTTGACTAGGCACCTTCCACGGGTTGCACTTAATGACGAGCCGCCCTTGGTGAAGGTATGAAAGATACCAATGTTTTTCCACTATTGGCTATGAAAAGTTTTCCACCTCTCGTTAACTAATCCTGGGTCCCATGCCAAAATACTTTTCACAGACATTGTTGAACTCTTCCTCCAAATTTGGACATATAGAAAAATTCTCCCAGACCAGTTAGATTCTGAGAACTTTGGCAGTGAATCAGGTTACCTAATAATATGTTAGGCCTTACCACATAATAAACAGGATAACCTTACCCACCCAGCAAAACCACAGTTTTTTTAGCCACTAATCTCATCAGTTCTGTGTCTTCAAAAGTACTGCATTTGCATTTACCCAAGTCTTTGAAATTTAAATGCAACTCCTTTCACCCTGCCCATGGCCAGTTTTCTGATTTATCAGGGATCATTCAAAATTAGCAGACAAGGCAGGTACTGTTGACATCGTCATATCTGAACCTGTCGGAAAATGGCAGTGTTTTCGAGGATTCTGTAAAGGGTGTCTACGCAGATGTAGAGTTATGAATAATAATAATTCCACCTTGTAGATCAGTTATTTGACTCTCAAACTACATTCAAAGTTATAATATTTACTGAACAAGAGATAGCTGCGGGGTCACTATGAGGTCAGTGGTGATCCGTGCACTTTCCTACCGCAACGCCTTTCCCGAAAATACGGCCTTCGCCGAGTTTGTGTAATGGCGGTCGTTTGGGAATTTCCACAGATCCGAGGTCAGTTGGGCCAGTAGGCGAAGTAAAGACGAAAATTGTAACTTCGAATCGATTGTTGGAGGCATTAACAGCCTGAATGTCATTTCTTGCAGTTTTTTTTTTCTAAAGACACCTGTCTTGTTTTGCTAATGCGTATTAATAATACATTTGAATAACACTGGTATAAATTTCAGTGTATGACCATTCCACTGATAAGAGCACAGGTTAGGTACTGGTCAATGCTTGGGCCAGACCAGGCGGGTAAATATTATGCTTTGCTAAGCTTATTATGTACCCGACAAGACCAGCAAGTCTAAACAGTAAACATATTAATATTCAGAGCCAACCGTCTCGTGGTCTGCTGTGGACCTTACACAAAGACTATATTATATCTTATCTGCTAATTTGAGTATCTTACATCTTGGATGGACGGACAAACAAGATTTTGGGACTTTTTCAACTTCTGGGCGATTGCATGTCTCTAGCCTTTTTGGGTCCCTGTTATACTGTGAATGTTTTAGGCCTTTTAATTTTATCTTATACGTCTTATATGTAATGTCCATTTGTTTTGTGTTCCGATTAATACTGTATCAGTGGACAGTCATACAAGCAGCATCATAGACATTGTTTAAGAGATTGCCTTGTAGTGGTTTCCTTCTTTTGATAAGGTTATAATCTGCTGAAAGTTGCGCTGGAGCTCAGAGTCCGCTGAGAGCGTCTCTTAATGATGTGGAGCAGCATGGACAATTGGTTACAATGTTGGACTCACAATCTAGAGATCATGGGTTCGATTCCCGACTACGGTCATGTAGTAAATGCCTTCAGAAAGTATTTTATTCATATTTTCCTCAGTCCATCCTTCTGTGAAATGGGTACATGGCTTAAGGCAATGGAAGATGTTGCCAGAGTGCTAGTGCTCAGTGACTGTAATTGACAGTGGCACTGTATGCTTCTCAGGGAGTTGAGGAATTTATAAACTGGTCAGGCCTGCTGGGGTAATAATAATGTGAAGTCATGTGAGGAGGCAATCAGGCATAAGCCTGGATATAAGACTTATAAACTACATTATTGTTATTATTATTATTATTATTTATTAAAATGGGATGCTTTGGAAACCAAATCTTGCAAAATATATTAAAGGAGGCAGGGATAATTTCATTTCTGGGGTGCAGATTTTGATATTTATTTACTAAAAAGTCAAAATAAACTTTAACAAAATGCACTTCCTTGATCCTTACTGCTCCTATTTTATTCAGATTAATCTGTACTCTTTTTTATTTGTAATGGATCCGCCCATACTCCAGACACACAAACGATTCCCTCCCTTTGACTTGCCTCAAGATAAATGGTATCAAATTTTTAAAAAAGAAGCAACAAGAGCAATTATGGGACCATTGCCAGCTGAACTCCGAAGAAACATTTTATAAAATGTATTTTCCAAAGTGAATCATGCAGCTAGGGGGCCTGGGGCTACACTTGCTAACACATTTGCCACAATCACCTGCGAGGTATTGTGGCATGATAAATATCTTAACACTGTAAGAAAGTATAGATGCTCAGTGGTATGCAAAGCTGCATTCTCTGTAGAGGATGTAGGCTGTTGAGGCTCAAATAATCAGACCAGCACCATTATCAAAATTCCCACCACCTCTTTCCCCATGACGGGAAGTGTCATCATGTTGACTGTGCATTATCATTCTGTTCAAACCACGTAAGCCTGTTCTTTTCTTCAAATATAATAATTAACATTATGGTAAATAGGTGTTAAGACCCCATGTATTTTGTAAAATTTATTGCAACAAATATTATTTAGCACGATGTAAATATCATCAATGTAATTTAACACAGTTTGAATATCATCAATATAATTTAACATGATATTTAAAGCACATTAACTTATATTTGTTCTAATAAACTTTACTTTACAAATGGGGTCTTAACCCTTATATACTAATTTATCTACCCATTTTGCAATTGCTTATAGTTTAAATAATAACAGCATCTATCTTAGACATCTAATCCTCCATTATGATTTATTCCTAGGTCCACTGAAGATTCCATGCCACACGTACTCATCCTGTTGTCTCCCTTGGCCAGAAGAGGAGGAAACTACCTTACCATCGACAGAATTTGGTAAATAAACACACGACACAATAAACTCAGCAAAATTCAGTTGATGCAGTTCCCACTGTAGCACAGTCCTTCCTGCAAATGTGGACTGGTTTGTTCTCTATCACCTTAGGTAATACACTTCACGGTAACACACTGTGAATACTTGATCAGAAAGAGAATTACAGCTGAACACACTATAACTTAACTGCACTTCATGAGTTCTCACAGACATGGCTTCCTTGAATCAGTTGGGGTTTTTTTGTCCCATATCTCTTGATACTACATGGTTTTATTGAAACACAATAATTGAATGTATTTATTGGACTCAGAGAGTTAACAAGGAGTTAAAATTATGTGCACTTAGTTGTTTATTTAACACATGAAGTCATTTGGCCTCAAGAGAATTAGGATTTTTCATTTTAATGCACCTGAGCTCAGCCCCACAATGGGACCTTCCTGGGTTGCTCCACCCCTTCTAAGCTTTTGCCAGTTTTACCAAGACACTGGTTCAGCACTCCTTTGATATCCTTTGGCTGGCAAGCATCACAGCCCCCTAATTCCCCATTGCATTGTGAATTTAGTGCTAACTTTTGACCCAAATGTCCCTCAGACTACTCATAATGATGCCTCTATATGTGATGTATGTCTCTTTCCCTCGCAAGTGAACACCTGAAGAGTTTTGACCTTGAGTGCCACCTACATGATCCACAGGAGTTTGCCAGTAGTCATGAGTTTGATGCACTGGTAAACAAAGAAAAGATTGGACTACTCATCGGCATACATGCTTTGCGCACTGGCCCTTTCATGAACGGTGTGTATAAAATGTAATGGTTGTATGTACATTATTATTATTATACATGTGCAATGGAACTTGGATGTTAAATATTCCTATGATAAGTAAACCTCATTAGTAAGTATCCATTTCTCACGCATTATTTTTCTGTCATGTCAAGTGGACGTGGGTTAGTATATCCACTTTTCCCTTGCACTAAGGATACACTTATTATCAATATTCATACCATATTGTATCATGATATACAGCATGCATACTGAATGGCATACTGGTTGCAGCAGGGAATGATTGATCTCATGCACTAAGAAGTTTGCTAACAATCATTTGTTTCAGAAAAGTTTTCCGAGATCATGAGATAGTGACATATATTTCAGTTCACCAGTGAGTTGGATTGACTGCGTACACAAATAATTGGTCATTCCTCTGTCTTGCAATGGTTATAATAGACCTGTTAGTGCATTCAGCTACCCCTAATCTTTCCACACCCAATATTCAATCCAAAACAAGTAAATTATTATTAGTTCTTTCCCTTCCATTTTCCTTTCTTTTTCTTATCTTAAAATGACATTTTACTGAACTCACCTCACCACCCCTTTCCCCAGCTCATCGTCCTGTGGTATCCTCTGTGTCTCCTTTCATCCCTCCAGTCCAAATTCACAGTGCCATAACTCATAGCCACAAAATTCAATTAGATTTTCATCAGTCTCATCCATTACCTTTTGAAATCTTCATGCTATGCTCCTCTTCCCCCACCTCTCTCACACATGCACATGCATGCATACCGCCAAAGTATAGCTTTTTTGGCCCCCTCTTGGCCATTTTAGGATATCTTGCAAACTTTGACTTGATACGGTGTGGATTTATATACTGGAAAAAAAACAGACAAATCCAGCCACCCAATCATAGATCTTGTCCTTAATGTATTAGATACAGCTTTTTTATGGCCTATTAAAATTAAAGTTTCATCCTGTCCTGTAAGCCTACCTGAAAGCAATGAGTGCTTTATGATTCCTTTGTAAATTGTATGTTGCAGAGAGTGGGCTGCCATATATTCTTATCCTTGGTGGGACAGATCTCAATGTATTCTGCAATGACCCTAAATCTATGGACTTGATGACTCAGGCTGTCTACAACGCTAGGTACGTGTAAATGTTGCTCTCTTCTCTTTTGTGTTTTCTTGCATTAATGTGGTAGATACTTGGCAAGGGCTGTAATAAGAATAAATTTGTACAAAACTGGCTGGTGGGTCTGTGGTCTTGGCAAAGTAGTTGCTTGTGACAATGAGCCATTATTTAACCTCATATGGAAATCGAAGTGTCTTCACCTTGATTTGAAAGTTGAGAAAAAGGACAGCGTATTCTTGTGTAAAACACTATTTGTATTCTTGTATTTCAGATTCGTTGTTTGTTTTAGCCCAACTAATCAGACAAAAGCATTATCTCTTTGGCCAGACATCCGCTCAGGAAGATTGAAAGTCATAGCTCAAGGTTGGTAATTCCTTCTGCCTTACAGTTTGTGCAATAATTTTTTTGCTTCTCACATACCAGACCCTGCTTCATAAACTGCTCAGTGAGTCAGTTGGGAGTAAACAGAGCAACAGCTTTTATCATTAGTTCCATTGGCTTAAGTCTGATGCTAAAGACACGGTGCATTTGACTAGCTAAACATGTTTCTGGAGCAGTTCAACTGTCGTTTTACATCAGGAATGCCAGAGAAATATAGATCTTCTTTCACACTGTACATGATTATGAGAAGCAGTTTCTCTGCTCAGGGTGTTTCAAACTACTTTGTTTGCAAACTCCCATTGAAGGTAAGCATGTTTTCAACATTATATGTGGATGAAATGCATTGAAGAGGAAGTCATTTGGTTTCAGACACTGAAGTTAAGACCAGGAATGATAATGTTTTTTTAAATGAAAATGCAAAAGAAGAATTTCAGCTACAATTTAGATCATCATTTTTAAGTCCTCTTGATATCTGCAGATGATTGATTAAGGACATTAACTAAATACAAGTAGTTAGAATCTGCTGCAAGCATATGAAGTTTCATTTCCAGCTGTGGAGACAAGTCCATCAAAGTTTGATCTGCAGAGTTATCTCAGCGATTATCTCCCCCTGCAAGATTTGGATCTGGCAAACCAGTCGCCCCAAGATGTGACGTTACCCTCTGATGATGTGAAAAGGCCAATCATTTTTGCATTTGTAGGTGGCATCAGGCCTGTGAAGAACCCACTCTATCTTGTTTCAACTTTTCAGGGTGAGCCTAATGGAGTAAGTGCTGTCATTGTCAGTGGTGATGATGGCATGGATGGGAGTGATACTAGTGATAACAGTATTGGTGGCATTTATAGTGATAGTCTGATGTTGGTGTCACTGTGCATTGTATACTGCTTCTTTTGAGAGATTTTTTTTATCTCTTCAATGCATTAGACTTTGCAGTCTAGGGTAATGTTGTGACACTACAGACTGATCAATTTTAAGGTCCTATGTTTGAATCTGATAGTCCACAATTTTGTAAAGGAGAGAAAATTGCATCTGAAAATGAAATTACAAGACAAAAATATTCCCAAGTGTTATTGAACCTTCCAAAACTGCAAATTTTTATATTCATCACATAGCCCTATGTTGACCCAGATTGTTGTTCAGATATGATGTTTGTTATTCACTTCTCAGAGTGGCATGCAAGAGACAGGCGAATCATCTTCTTGATTGTTGGACCGCAGGTAGGTCAGTTTTACGACTAGCCTTTGCCTAGAAAGAACTGCAGGGGCAGGCAAGAGTCTGCAGTAGAGTGAGACAAGTGGGCTTGATATATGTCATTGATAGATTAATATAAATGCAGTTGACACATATTAACGTTAGATAGTTTACATTGGTTTATGTCAGTGTTAGAGGATGATGGAGGTTCTTAATGTCAAAAAGTCTAGACCTAGGCGAGCATACTCTGCCAGTTGATGTCATTTAAACTGTCATTAAAGGCTATTTCAAGTGTATAGGAGTCCCCCGCCTCCCTTTGCGAAGTTCAGTGTTGTTTATTAGTAGGCTATCAACCTCGAGAACAAATTACCATTTGTTCAATTCAGAGATTATTTGTAGCTTTTCCTGGCAAATACAAAGACACTGTTTTTTTGCCATGTATCTGCTTACATACTTCCTGTTTAAATCGTACTTGGAATATTAGTTAAGTAATGGCTTGACAAGTCATTTTTGCTCCAGTTGTCCAAAATGTAAAGAAATGTTTTCTAGTGAGCAACCCCACCCCATTCCTCCTTGAAAAAAAAAGAAACAAATAAACAAAAGCTTCCAGCCCTGTGGCAAATATGTTTAAGTCATGTACACACACTTAGCTTATCAGCGAAAGATATATGCTTTCTTACTGTAGAGGAAATGAAAAGCCTTGTGTAAATAAATTTCCTCTGCCTGCACATAGTTTCTTTATCATCTCCTTTGTGAATGTTGCCTTGACTGCCAGACCGCTTGAATGCTGCCCTTCACACTATTGTGTAATCTTAATGGGTGTCATTATGTTACGTAGAATTGTATCTGTTTAATATCTCTGCAACTCCAGTGGTGTCACAAGGGCCATTGCATAAATCTTTGAAATTGAATAGAAAATGGGTTAAAGATATGTCATTCACATTGAGCATTTACAAATACATCCATAACACAAAAGATGTTACAAACATATTAGAAGATAGTGCAGTGAATCAATGGTTGTAAAACGGAAGGAACTTTTGTCAAAACTTTTGTTCTCCATCACCATGGAGTTGTGTGATTTTACATGACTAATGAAAGCCATTTGTCACAAATTTTTGCCCAGTCATTTTTGGTCATCTCTGCCTCAGACTCAAAAATTTTATTTTTCATTTGGCAAATTTAAGCATGGAAGATAGCCTTTTCAAGATGTCAATCGAATTATGAATGCTGTGAGAAAACATCCATGGAAATTTGAAGAAATTGAGCCAGACTCTTGATCCTTATGTGAAGAAATAGAGAATATACTGACTATTTCATCAACTAGTATCCACACAAAACAATTTCATAGTATCTATGTGTACCCCTACATAATGTCTATTTGTGCTATCACATGCTGTCCACACTCACTGTCACAAGATGTTTACATGTACTGTACCATCATAGATTGCCCACAATTACTGTCACAAAGTGTCTACATATACTTTCACAAAGTGTCCATATGTGCTTGTTTCTCAGTACATGATGTTGTGTGTTTTGCAGTTTTAATTTAGTGTCATTATCTAATTTGTGCGGTGTTTTACCTCATTCAATAGCTGGATGAAAAATACTCAAGAAATGTGTTTGAGCCAGCTATTAAGAGGTAAGGAGTACTAGTTTAATTATTCACAAAAAAAAACAAAAACGAACTCTAGTTTTCTTAAGATAGTAACAAGAGTTTAGGTATAAGCAGAAACTTATTGTGATTTTAGAAGATTTTGAAAATTACTTCACATTGCAGTCTTACCAGGAGTTGGCTAATGCTAGGCATGTAGACGCCCTAAGATTTTGATAGTTCTTTGTGAATTAAAAGTGTATCAGTTTTTTATTAGTTATCTGGCGAGAAAGGTTGGATTCAGATTATTCTGTACACTTAGCAATTGAATCATCACACTACTGTCTTGTATGGGGAGTGATGACTGCGAGATGGAAAAAAATAATTTAAAAGCAAAGCAGTATTTAGAGCTGACTTCAATTCCCTCAAGCTTAGGATGGAAATGGCATATTATATAAAAGATATGATTGAGTAAATTCTGCTAGCTGCAGAACTGTCATGGTTAATGTGAAATCAGACATGTATGAAGGTGAAGTCTGAAAAATACGACCCCTCAGTGCACACTGCTTCTAATGCCTAATGGATCACATGATCTAAGGTCCTTCCCCTCCGCAGTTATTCAGTTTGACTTCCACCAAACACTGCCTTTCAGAATTAGCTCATATGATATGTTTAAACAGAGATAAGAACTGTGTAGTGTTCATAAACAAAGAGAATGAACAGGGTTCCTGGAGACATCTAGAAAATGTTGATGATTACTGTTTTTCATTGATAATGTTGTACTTCATTTATCATGCACAATAATGCTGTTGTGAATCTGTTGCTACATTATTACTTTTGCTTTACTCCTTTACCATTCGTGTCGATTTCATTACACATTGGGTTACTAATTCTATACACAAGGTTACTGTATTATTATTTCTGTGTTATTGTGCAGCTTTTATCATTTATAAACAGTGTTATCATTTACTCAGTTCCTGTATTGTTGTTTTTATCATGGTGTGGTCATTAAACTTCTGTCATTATGATGTCGATTTAAGTTTACTGAATACCTGCCTATGTTTCTAAAATTATATTGCTGTTATCGTGTACAGAGAAAGTATATTGTGTATCTAATTCTTGAGTCAGTAGCTTTTCATGGTAGTAATATTGCAATATCAGCAGACCTTTTCTGGTATATTTCAGCCAACCTGGTATTGTTTACATCCCTGGTCTGCCATTAGAAGATACTCATGCTTTGATGCAGCAGTCATTTGCTCTGGTCAACTCATCTGATAGTGAGGGCATGAGTCTGGCTATTCTAGAGGTAGTCATACCCTTTATCATCTTTGGTCATAGTGTTATGGTGTGGTAGTGTATATGCTTTGAAGGCAGAAAGAGAAAGGATGGGTGTCCTGAGATGTTTGCCACCAGACTTGAGCCACAGCTGGGCCCACATATAAAAACTGCATAACCTGAATTTGTTAGTGGAAATGACAGAGGCAAAAAATAAAAGATATAGCATGGGATACTTTGGAACACTGTAATTATGCCCCCACTCTACCCCATCACCATCATCAACATCATCATCATCAGTGCATTAGAGTGCTTGGGTTTGAGTGCATGATCTGAGGAAGAGGAAGTAATGAACTGCAATGTAGGTGGCTGCTAATTATGATTTCAGTAATAATAAGCAATCAAATATCCCTGTGACTGAGATTACAATTTCCTAAACCTCACAGGCAATGCAGCTTGGAGTCCCTGTCCTGGCTAGAGACATTCCAGGGAACAGATCAATTGTAAATGATGGAATCACAGGATTTCTCTTTGATTCCCCTCAGGTCTGTATATTGTTATCTTATACTATCTGAAATATCATGGCGCTGCCCAGGAAAAGGGAGGAGAGGGGACAATCAAACTCAGGCCACATGTGCAAGCATATGTAATGCCTTCTTGTAACAGTGATCCATTTTAAGATGTATTACAAGATTTGAGAACCCTGCTCTGAGTGGCGTATATTCCTGAACTGGACAAACCCACAAATATTTATTTTAATACATTAGATTGAAAGAAGCAAAAATTCCGAAAAAGATGGTCTTTCGGGATGGGAAGAGTGGGAGGATATCATCTGCTCTTGATTTCCCATCAAATTGATTAGGTAGTGGTGTTGAATTCATGATCTAAGGATAATGGGTTCAATTCTCGCCATAGTCATGTTGTAAGTGCATGGGGAAAGCATGTCATTCACATTTTTCAGGATCGACTATCTGTAAGATGGGCACCTGGCTATAGGCAATGAAAGATAATGTCATCATGTTAAAGGTCGATAACTGTAAATGGCAGCAGCACTGTAAGCTTCCCCAGGCAGTTCAGAATACCCTTAGAATTGAACTGGCCGACTGGGGTAATAATAATATGAAGTGATATGAACAGGTGTTGGCTTGGATACAAGGCTTATAAACCTCGTTCTTATTATTATAAACCTTTCTAACCCAAGTGTCTACACAGTTCACACTCAGTTGTTGATTTGTTAAATGCTAGCGTGAAGCTAGATCATGTGCCCTTGACAATCCAGCGAATGCATGTGTCATTATGGTCAACCTTGACTAACCTGGTGGGCAGCATATTGTGCAGGAGTTTGTATGTGACAAATTTAGTGAGCGAAGGGAGAAATCTATTTCTGGTTGTAGTATCATCACCCAAAATAAGAAAGTATTGAAGTATTCACTTCATCAGGATGATTGCTGAAAATGTAAGAATACTGTCATTTAACTAATTTCATTGAAATTTCTGTAAGTAGTAAGCTCAGTGCCCTCAATCCACATCCCAGCTCAACTGAATGAAGTATATGTGTATTGTAATTGTCATCTTGTCTGTTTGTATTCATCTGGTTTACTTTCATAAATTATGTATCATATGTTTTGCATTTACTGTTTTGTTGACTAATTTGTACAAGAGCGAAATAAGTTGAACTGATTTGAAGTGAGATATTAATTGCCTATACCTAGATCTCACACAGCGAGTGCATGGAACAGACCACTGCCGCTCAGCACTACTACTTTTGTTCACTTACCTACAGATTTCTTGAGTCACAGGCTCATCAGTATTCTGATCTGTCCACAGACATTCTGTCTCAAGGCCCAGCAACTTCTCAACGACAAGGATATTGGTGAAAGATTGACCTACAATGCCAAGGAATATGTGGACATACACCACAGTCTGGCACAGGAGAGACTAGCCTACAGAGAGCTGGCAAAGGAGTGCCTACAAAATGTTAATGGAAGCTTGCAGACATAAGTAATCCATAGTCAGCAGCCATGTGAAATACCAGCTGCCTTTCCTTTTACAAAACATATGAAGAGCAGCCAACGCCTTTTCTGAAAATTTGGTTTCATCATAGTGTTTACCTTCATATTTGGTCATTTCTCAAATTATATTTTCTTCAGCTATCCCTTATGTCATCATTAAACTTTTGTGCAAGATAGCCCTTAGCCATTCAGGACTGATGGAAGAAAAAAGAAACTTAATTTCATCAAATTTTATTTAGAACTGCTTGTCGAAAGATGGCAGGTATGTTAAAGAAACTATGTCATGATTTTTGTAAGTGATGTGTTGGAAGTCACGTTAAAAGAAAAGGAGAATTTTAATAATTCAAATTCAATGATGATTTTTAGATGTCGATTGGATGTTTCAAAGAAAATTTTCCTTTGAGGTCCCATTAGAAGATGAATTATGTAAGAGGCCTGATTATTTTCACTGGCAACCACTAAAATATTTTTAAATATTTATAATGTTCCTCTACATTTCTTTCCTGTCTTGCAATAATAGCTCGCCACAAGATATTGATTAATTCTCTGTTTTTCTTTATCTAATTCACACAGAAATGTCATCTGATGACTTTTATGGGAAATGATGAATGTAATGGTGTAAAACAAAACAGAGCAATCAACTGAGCCATCCTAATATATCCAGAGTTATAATTCAGCTTCATGGGGATATTGTCTACTTAACTTTGGTTATTTTTGTATAGACCATTACATTACTTTATAGTATTTACATTGTGATCATAATATAATTTCTTTGTATTTTTATGGATAATGATGATGTCATTATTGTTAGTAATGGTGATGGCAGTAGTCGGGTGGCAGCAAACTGACAAACTTTTGCATTCACATATCGGCATTGTGTTTTGGTGTTTGTTTTTTCTAGAGATCTCATTGCTTAGCCTGTTAGTTATTCAATGATACAGTGGTTGAAGCTTGTAAAGATCTTGTCTATAAAGAAAGCTAATGAATGAGATATGGCAAACCAACTACTTCTGTTTATTTTATCAAAAATCCAGTCTAATGCCTGCAGACATTTCAAATTCATTATACATTTATCATATTCGCACGCCAGAGGCTCGCAAATATGATAAATGTATAACTCATTTCATAAATCTGATATCAGACAAACACTCATTACAGATCCTTTATATATGCATACTTATTCCTTTATGCTATCTTAGACAATAAAAATATGAATTTTATTATCATGCAAGATTGTGAGTTCAGAGGGAAACATCAGATAGAATGGGATGAAATGATAAGTTGGACCAAATGGGCAAAATAAACCACATATAGCTGAAGGATGGCCATGTTTTTTTTTAGGGTGGGAGATAGGGGTGGAGTGAAGAAGGGGTGATATCATGATACCAGCTTATAAAAGTAATAAAACTTGCAAAGAGAGATGATAAGGGCATTATTTGCTTAATGTGACACATACAGTAAAATCCAATTAACATGAAATTGAAGGGAATGACCCAAAACTCAGCAAGTTGAACAAGTATAATGTTATCCATTTACAGTATAATATATTGGGAAACGATAGTCTTTCACAATAGTTGCGAGCATGGAATTCAGTATGTTATGCTTTTTAGTTGCTTGTAATCAAGACTTGCCATACATTGTCATCACTTTGACTGACACAGAGTTTAATGTGCCTGATCAGCAATGGAAGGGAGAAGGAAAACAGTTACAGCTGCAGTTAGGTTTTTTTTTCTTCTCTCTCTCACAGCCCAACAGTTGTCAAACATTCCTGGAAACATTTTCAGGTTCTTGGATGTATTTCACTATGAATAAAGGAATAAAGAGGGCTCTGGACAGGAATTTTCTTTGCATCTGGAATAATGGAGATATTGGGCAAAGTATGTTCAGGTTAAGTAAACTCCATTGTAAATATTAAAAAGGCGGCTCTGCAAGGAAGGAACACACCCAACTTTCAGACCAAGGTTGGTGTTGTCAGACAAATTTTTTTTCCTAAATTATTTTATTCTATGAGAGAGCAAACAATCAAAATCTTTGAAGAGAAGTGGGAAAGGACTGTGTGAAGTCTTGCCTCACTGTATATCACTTAAAATCAGTTTGACTTGAAGGGGGGAGGGACGGTGGGGGAGGGGGGAGCAGTACTTACTTGTTGTGTCAATGATTTATCTGAACCTATAAATTGTTAACCATGCTGTATTCTGCTAACCACAAGATTTGGGCAAGCAGTTTTGCATTCTTGTTTACTAGATTTATTGTACCCAGGTATTTTATTCTACAACGAAGGAGTGGTTATTACTTGTTGATACCTGCTGAAACATCTTTTCAGCAGCAAACCACAGTAATATTTACATTTGGAAATGGAACTTATATATCACTTGTATGAAAAGAGCACCACTTCTAATGGGACCTTATGTTCTAGTACAATATCAAAAGCAGTAGTAATAAGTCAGAAAATGTAAATCATATGGCAGGTTTTACATTTTAATGCAACATCTAACCAGAATTATACCATAAAATATTGCACCTTCGAAATTTTTGCTTTTTTTGTTTCCTGCACCCTTTAACTTTATATCAAGATTGGCTTGTTATTTAATCTGTGAGAACATGAATCCCATGATGCATACTAGAAGAATTATTACAACAGCCTTCTTCCTCTTTTTATTGGTATGCTTCAGCCTGATAGCTTCATTATCAGAAATATAAGGAGTAGAGTTTGACACTTGTTTCAGTACTTCCATAATTTTCGTTTGCTAAATTCTGTAATAACCATTAAACAAGTGATTTTGTGTCAAACAAATTATTGTAAACGTTACACGACTATTGTACCAAAATTTCAACACTGATGGAGAGAGGCAAGTAATGTTATGAAATGTTGAAAGCTGGTTTTGAATTAAAGGTCAGTTACATGAGTTTTGCTCCAAGGGATCAAAATATTTTGTTAATGCTTGAAATACAAGAAGAGAGGAAGAATTATGTTTCAGCTCTTATGTATAAATCCGGCCTCTTCTGACATTAAAAAACAAACACATGTACATGAAGCCATGTAATGATGAAAGTACTTGTCTTTAAGGGGCAGAGCTATATATCCTATTCACTTTAAACTTGAATTTTTTAATATTATTAACAAAACTTTCTGTCCCACTACTTAACATTATAACTATTGTTTCAAAATCACTTGCAAGTTGAGTGAGATTTTCTTGCAAGGCACCACTGCTGCTCAGCCTTTGAAATGTTCAGGGTCTCCTTTCCCTACATGTTCATATTTGCTATTGTTTATGACCAACACACTAAATATGATATAGAAAAAAATATAATATAATATTGTATAGTAATAATTTTGATGTGTGAACCTTTCAGGAATTCATGGTCAACAGTTTAGTTTCATTACACATGTCATAATAATGTTTGAAGTTGCACTGCTTTACAAATCAAATAGATTATACTTTTGTACGTAATGTGTAGATCAGTGCTGTTGTTTATGGTAATGTTATATTTTGAGATACACTTTTTTATGGAAATAATATACTGATTTCTTCACTTGGACGGAATATGTCTTTTTTATGGAAATACATCGACTTCTTCACTTGGATGGAATATGTCTTTCTTTACATGTTGCTGTCAACTTTTTGATGGAAATATATGAAGATTTACCTTGTTTACATGGAGAGAGTTTGTTTTTTCTTTCATGTTGCAGTCTGGATTGTTCCAATCATGTCTTGACCAGTTGTCACATCCAATGTATTGAATGGCACCGCAATCACACTCCATCAAAGGTTACATAATACTGGCAGAGTTCTTAACCTTGGTTAAAAGCTAAAGATCTCATGTTTATTCCATTTAGGTAGGGTGGGCTCATAATATTAATATTATTAATCCTTCCAGGCATTAATATAGACTTCCTTGGATAACTTCACCCCTTTATTTAAAGCAAAGCTATGTGCAAAATCCTTAGATGGAAGTATCGATCAATCCCAATTTGAAAGTATGGGTCCTTTTCTTATCCAAAAATGCCTCCCACGAGTTTGCTTTTTTTTTTTTCCACTATTCTGAAATGGATAATTTGTGTATTCACAAATGCATCAAAGGTAGTTAAAAAGAGCTGTTTGTTTATGTGTATGGTTGCCCTTGTGAACAAAAAAATGGTATCAATGTATTGCCAAGAGGAAACGTGGAGAACACTTAAAGTATCAATATCTTTTAATTTCACTTTTTGGAGATATTTTAAAATGAAAATGAAGATGCATAAAGCTCCCATGAGTGTGTGGAAGGGTTAAATAATATTTCTTGAGTGCTCCTTACCATAGACTTACATTCTCTGATTGCTTCACAGTGCAGTCTGCTTTCTGCCTCCCTCTCTGTCTCAAACTGCACCACTACAAATGTCACGAAAAGCAAGCTGAACCAGGACAATATGATTTTCTTATTAGAAATACGTATATATTGATCACCATTAAAAACTTGTCAGTAGAAAGGATGCCCGTGGTAAAAGAACAAAACTACAGTAATTAAATTTTAAGCACATTTACCTCATCATAAAATTGTTCACAAGAAACAGATAACTGAATTTAAGGATGTGATTCATCAAATTTAAACACCTACCACAATTTTAGAATAGTTCAATAGAGAAAGTGACCACTTCGGCAACCATAATAAATACTTTTGCGAGTTTTTAATGCAGAAATCAACAGAAGGACACTTGGGAATCATGACCCCAGCCATGTGGCCCAGCCCCTACAGAATGTCAGAAAGTCAAAGGGCTGAAACACTTGTTTGACAGGGGTATTTTTTTGAAGATCTTTTTTTGCCTCGCTCTCCGAGTAAAGAGAGTTTCCTATTTATTTAGGCCTGTTGTGTTTGTCAGACGTTCAGACAGGAATAGCTAGAAGGATATGCATTTGTGTTAAGACTGTGGAAAGATGAAGGGTAAAATAACTGAAGAATACCTGGAATTTCTAGGACAAATTTTCAGAATTAAAATAATTTGAAACTTTTTTATGGCCTTCTTTATCCAATAGATTCATGACATACAGTGGAAGTATTATGCAAAAAATCTTGAGTCTTTGAAAGCCACATGTCTGCGCAAAATTAGGACCTGAAGCTTTAACATCTGTCCAAATATGTTCAAGGCAGCTTATGAAAACATCGACATTCAAATCGTGTTTTGTCAGTCACGTGGAGAGGATTCAGAGGAATTTCCTCACTTTACAGTGTCAAGATTCACAAAATGCTGATGTCCAGAGGCTTGAATAATTTATAATATAGTCTCAAGCTCAGGTAATGAGAAGAAAACAGGGATTTTTGTTGCTGTTATTGTTGTTGTTGTTGTTGCTTTCGTTAAGTCACCTTCCCAGTTAATATCAGTTAATCAGATGATTATTTTCAATGTTCGGCTCAGTCCTGGCTCAAGGGTAGAGTTACCCCGCGGGCTATAATTTAAAAATAGACCAATAAATTCGTACCGTGTCATTCCACTCTGCACTGCCTAAGAATTATTTGTATGATGGAATCATGCGCAATCCTAGAACATAGGAAATTGTATATCGAAATTATCAAATTGGTGAGATTGCCTGTTTTGTTCTTGAAAAGCAGGATTTTTATTTCCTAAGAATGCAAAGTGGTATCGTTTTGGTTTTTTTTGCAAGATGCTTTCACGACACGCCGAGGACGTACTTCACATATCAATAATAATCTTTTATAATTCTGTACATTGATAATAAATGGTCAGTACCGTTTGCTTTAAGATGATACACTGCTCTACCCTTGTAGGGTATAGTGCATTATTGTGGTGCGCACTGTCTTTTTCCAATTCAGATATGTTACATACAAAATTGCGCACCAGAATGTTGAACAGGGCACTTTTCTTTGTTGTGGGTAGTGATCTTAGGAAAAAAGCGTATCTTAAACTGCAGCTATTGCATGGCCATCAGATTTCACACATATATCTGAGACACAGTAATTTACGTACTTTCAGAAGCATTTTATATTTGTGAGGTTCATTCTTGTTCAAATACTTTGAGAGACAGCCTTTTCCCTTAGTTCCTCGAAACTTTTTCTTGGGAAACAAATATTAAAAATCCCTCTGTAAGTATGTGTCTTTACGTGTCTTTGATACATGTCGTGTGAAATCTGGTTGTGAAGTAACGACTATATTTTGAGATAACGTTTTCCTAAGATCACCAGCCACATAGGGAAAAAATGCACTGTTCAGCACTCTGGTGTGAAATTTTGCATGTGAAATGTATTGAATTGGAAAAGGGCAGTGCGCACCACAGTAGTGAACAATCTACTCTTCAAGGGGAGAGTAGTAGATTGCCTTAAAAGCTACACCCATTACAGTACATTATCTACGAAGTAATAAGAACACTGGAAAAAGTATCGTTGACTTTTCGTGTGCTTACATGTACGCCATATTTTATAAGGAAAGATCAAGAGATAATGTAGGCCTACAGTTCTCAGCATGGCGGGCATGGCGGCGCTGTCGATTGTACAGTCGATAAAAAAGAAGTTTATTGTCTCAGATATCTCGTGGCAACTAACTTCACAGTGACCGCTTTATTTTCCTCTTATGCCCAACAAAATAGGGCGTTCTAACTGAAGTTCTAACCAGTGCGACTTTGCGTTTTGCCCAAGTTCAAGATTTTTGTTAGGCATTAGCCAAAACAATTCAAATCACATGGACAAATTTATTCATCACCAAATGAAAAAAATTACACACACAAAAAAAAATAGTGGTGTCTTTACTGGCGAGAAAAAGAAGAAAAAAAATGAACTTTAAACAAAATCAACGATATAATTTTCCACATACACATACCAGAGAGGACGAAGACATTTCAAATCGAAAATAAACAGAAATCCAAAAGAACACGACCTTTATTATCCAGTCCCTTACATTTGCTTTATGATAAGCAACATTATAGTTCACCTTCCTCTTCTCCACCCTTTCACGCGTCCATTCGCACGCTTTGTCAATCTTCCTCATGTGCACATCAATATGGACTCCATCTAAATATGTTATCGTTACCTCCAGGATCACAAGTGACTCAGAAGTGCCAAGTGATCATGGTGCTGGATAGGGCAAACTACACACGATAACCCACGTTCTGTTCCACCCAATATAAACACTTTTAATCTTAGTATGGTCAGATAAGACCAGGGTAGACAACCAGAACGAGGAAATCAAACATTCAAAGTGCTTCAAACTTGCTGTTAGTGTCCATTGTTTGCTTAAGTGTCTTGACAGTCAGGTAACTTAGAGGTGTCAGTTGTTGTTTATTTCGATAACTGACCCAGATAGCAAGTTTTGTTTCTGATATCTTTTTCTTTTTAGATTTTATTGGTGTGTAAGAAAACACTAGAATTTCGTGACCTGATTGTATCGAGATCATCCGTCTAGAGGAACAACTCCCCCTCCCCCCCCCCAAAAAAAGTAAGTCTTAGACCTTANCCCCCCCCAAAAAAAAAGTAAGTCTTAGACCTTATTCCATGTGTGACTCTCCGACTAAAAAGATGTCTCAGCAGAGTATGGCTCACAGCGACGCTTTCCCATAAGATAGCTTTCATCTGCTAAATCTCGCTATTTTCTACAGTATTACTAAACAAGAAAAAGCACATGAGAGCCCCGATAACATGAAAAACGCTATGTCTGTTTGTTACACAATGGATTATTTCCCTTGCCGTGATCTTGATGATCGCTCGGAGCTCGATGGGCGTGGCTTGCTGTCATTTTTTATGGCGTTAGTTCGTGACTGACGAGTAGGCGTCCTCTTGTACCTTTCCCTCTTGCTGCTCCTGGTTCCCGGCCGAGACAAGTTGTTCAATTTCACTGAGGATTTTACAGAATATAACATGGGATGGGAGGGAGCAATATCACACCATCGATACAGCTCAGCTGCTAGGAGAAATTCCACTGAACAGCCTTGACCTTGTTCCACATTGGCTAAAAGTTTTCCGGAAGTGACACAAAAGGAAAGAAAAAATTCCAATAAATATCATCAGTGGCAGAGTATGGGTTTATCTCTGGACTCTCTATGCTGAGCCTTCTGAGCTTTTCTTAGTAAGGAAGGCTAATGAAGCCTACTTCATTCCCATTACCTCAGGCTTTCTTCCCAGACAGGAGCTGGAATGATCCTCCCCAGTCTTTCTCTCGCTTATGGCAGCTTACGCCACGTGTCATTATGCCATTTTACCCAATTTCCCGTCCCAACCTCCTACAGGAAGAGGTTCATATACATGTAATTGCCTCACAAGAAGTAAAGTGCCTCTCCTTCTCTCCCCGCCCCC
>JAWQUT010000088.1:1428704-1446300 GCA_033807755.1 Ellobium chinense | reverse complement strand
TCCGGAAGCTGTTACACATTATCTAGGAAAGTGTGTCTTTCGGGATTTTATCAAATTACTGTAAGAGACCAAGTTTGAGAGGAAAGGCCGAAAAAGCTTAACACTACAACATTTCCTTCCCCCTACGGGAAATCGAACTTTCACTACACCATAGGGATTCTAACTTCACAGCAATTTAATCCTTAAATACCTACTGCCTGGACATGTTTCTTAACTTTCACGTGTTCACCCGTGACACCGACACCTGATCCCAACTGCTCACACTCAGCTTATCATTAATATTAACAAGTGAAGACATTTGTTTGTCACACTTCAAAAGGATCAAAGTCTTACTAAACTGGGCATCATTGGATCTATCCCATTAGCTGTTCAAGTTTATTTATAGAAACTATTGGCAACGTCTTTATTCAGTAGTGGTGGTAGAGGTAAACCATAGGAAAAAGACTAGGTGTAGCAGTTCATAATATCTTAGCTCATGTACAGTGTATGACAAATAGACTACTTGTCTTCATTTAAGATTCCTGCTGTCGTGAGACTAAAGAATCGGGTGTTTAGGCGGAGAGAGTTTCCTAGCTATCTGAAATGGATACAGATTATTTTCTCCGTAACATTAATAATAATAATAATAACAACAGAGTTAATAATAATAGCCGTAGGCCTTTTGTTCAATGCTCAGGAAGTTAGCGACATAATGCCGAATTGTTGAGCCCTGATAGCTAAGTGACCGTGAAAAAAAGACGTTCGGGAGAAAGGGCATTTGGAGACACAGTCTCGAAACGTAATGTGCAATATTTACTTGAAATAAGC
Organism: Ellobium chinense; assembly: GCA_033807755.1. NCBI lineage: Eukaryota > Metazoa > Mollusca > Gastropoda > Ellobiida > Ellobiidae > Ellobium > Ellobium chinense. Next base: position 1,445,493 of record JAWQUT010000088.1, on the reverse strand, counting down.
CTCTGTGAAATAGATCTTTCAGGACGCATTCTTCAATCGTATTATTCCACTACAGTATTTAGAATGTCAGATCTCTCTGTCATACGGAAAGTGTGGTAATACTTCTTGATTTATTTATGCACGCCATTCTGTTTGTCTTGTTCCGTTCGCGGACTGAAAGACTAAACAAAGGCAACATCTCAAGATAACATGACCGTATACTTACTTTCTACACGTATGGCTACGTAGGTCTCTCTTCCTGTGACATAATCACTGGCGTAGTCTTCTGACGTCATTGGAAGATGTCTGATCTGGCCCTCAAGGTCGACAAGATCGAGGGTACCTAGCAACGAAACCATGTGGGCCGTATCGGGACTAAGAAGTGTTACGATTACCTATGCCGTAGATAATTACTTTCGAAATCCTTGCTATATGCAAATTTTTAATACAAATTTGTGGCAAACACACACACACACACACACACACACACACACACACACACACACACACACACACACATACATACATACATACATACATACATACATACATACATACATACATACATACATACATACATACATACATACGCACGCACGCACGCACGCACATACGCACGCACGCAAGCACAAACAAACAGAGAAATAAGCATACATCCATCCATGTCCGAAACTATCGTAACATCATTAAAGGTAAGCCAAGTCGTGCATGGAGGCATTGTGAGAATTTGTGCTTCATGTTTTCCATCCTAGTCCTCCACCTCTCCTCGGTCCTGTTTCCTCGCTCTTCCTTTCAGATTTACATTATGTGCACCATAGGAGGTAACAATACCTCCTGCCTCCCTCGTCTAAAATTGTATGGTGCTATCTTTTGGGGCTTGTCTCAAACTTGTCTCTTACAGGGGCGGTTTAATTGCTTTGAAAATCATTATACCAAATTCAATTCGTACTTCCAAAAAGAAAAAAAAAAGTGTCCATTTATCGCTATCCTCAGAGTTTGAGATCTCACAGAAATCACAACCCCAACTCTTTCCAAATCCACCCTAGGAGTTTCATCCCACTCACGTACTTTCACTGTCGCATTGACAAATTCTTTTGATCCACTCAAGAAATGTCTGAGCAGAGCACCAGGGATTGAGCAACGCTTCCTGGTTATCTGGAATGCGAAAGGATTTTGATATTACCGCTGAAAAAGATGAAAAATGTATCAACACAATGGTGATTATTTTACTATTTTGAGGTCTGACTGAAGAAAGTGTCTCTGTCATGTCTAGGTAGAACGTTTTGAAATGTAGTCTATGCAGCGCTGATGACGCCATCACTATGATGAAATATCGCACAGCACGTGACTACCATTTGTCATTCATAGTTGGCTATATTACAGTTATATATTGTCACAATCATATATGCTATTCGCCTGTCTCGTTTGAGTGACTGTATCAGGAGAGGGAAAATACTGTATTAGGCTACGCAAGAAAATAATGCCAGTCTAAAGCTTTGATGTTGTTTTTAAACCAATGATTTTGCGACTTTCCTTTGTCTGTGATATGTGAAGGATAGGATGTATTGGACTGTAGCAAGCGCAACAATAGCCTAGTTAGCAAAATGGTCTATCTCTGCGATGGGCAATCTGCCTACGACTGTGAAGATATATAATTACATATGAGATGAATGCTTTGGAATCATGGCTCCCCTTGTATTTGTAAGAATCTCGCTAGACGCTTCAAACATGTACAATTTCATAAAAATAAATGAGTGCTCTGGTCCTCCTTTCCTGCAGATTTAATTCTGTCTGGCCTTCTTGTCTGACCTTACTTTCCAAACCATGCTACAGAGCATCGATTTTGACGTCTTTGTTACAGCGCGTGACCGAAACAAAGAAGTCATGCATTAACTCTTATCACTGAGGATACAAGAGAGAATGCATTATATACAGGAAATTTGAAGACATAAGTGAGAGAGAAAAATCCCCCACAATGGAAGGGAGGAAGAAGGGAGGTAACCCTTGAAAGTTAGGAGAAGATGGACAAGACGAGACATCCTTCGGGAGGCAAAACACACACAGAGGAAGAAGGATCACTCCAAAAAAAAACAAAACCACCACGTAAAGACACCAACAGCGAAAAAGAGGCAAATCCACTCACCGCCATATTTAATGACCACGAAGCAGGGATCTGCCACAAGGTTACTGGGCTCTCTGCTCATTGTTGCCATTCTTGCTGCTGATGATGATGTTGGTGATGACGTTGTAAATGACAGGAATGCTTATATTGCAGGTGGTCAAACACTAAACGCAGATGCTACAGGTAAATAAAAAGAAGTGACTGGTGCAAGTTTCAGTGCTGTGATGGAAGTGAAACAGATCTAAAGATGTTACACGAATGTGAATGGGGAAGGATGGGAGGGCAATGAAACAAACGTCTTGCATGAACTGGAATGGGGTGGGATCGGTGAGTTGGCAACCTTGCTGTGAAAGAAGGGAGTGTCTCTCGTTTCCTTATTGGTGTGTTTCCGTCATGGGTCACCAGGCAAGTCTCCAAACAGCCTGCATCAAAACATCATGCTCCAGGTCCGGGTCTCAGAAGTTTAAATTAGATTACACATAAAACCCATTCATTTTAAAATAAATGTTTCATCTGGGATTTTGTTCAGACAATCAAGAGAAAATTAGGCACTATGGACAAGTTGTCTCTCATAGTTCATAGTAAAGACTTTAAAATATGAATCTAGGAAACAACCTGTAGATGTTGATCTCTCTCTCTCTCTCTCTCTCTCTCTCTCTCTCTCTCTCTCTCTCTCTCACACACACACACACACACACACACACACACACACACACACACACGCACACATTACAGATAGAAAAAGAACGGATTTCTCGGTATCCATATTTCGGCCCATGGTCTTCCTTAGGGGCTTAATCACACACTGCCAATCTTACATAGAATAATTATATCAAGCATAAAGCAATCCCCCACCATTCAGATATACACACTAAGTCGATAAACGTTCATAACGTATCGAAACAAACACAGCCGACCACTGACTATACACAAAATCTAAAATAAAATCGAATGAGGGGAGACTCATGGAGACAGACGGTTGAGAGACCGATCGATCAACAGACAATAATAATGCGGTTTATAAGTCTCATATCCAGGCTAATGCCCGCTCATGCGACTTCACAATATTATTACCCCAGCAGGCCTGATCACTCTAGGACTTTCTCGACTCCCTGGGAAGCATACAGAGCTGCTGCCATTTATAGGCGCTGATCACTAGCATTCTGACAATATCTTCCACTGCCTTTAGCCAGGTACCCATTTTACAGACGGGTGGACTGAGGAAAATGTGGATGAAATGTTTTCCCAAGACATTTACAACATGACCGTGGTCGGGAATCGAACTCAGGACCTTTAGATCTTGAGTCCAACGCTGTAACCATTAGGCCACGCTGCTTCACACACACAAGCCAATAAATAAACAGAGAAAATAAGAAATAAAGCTGAACTAAAATCTAGGATAGACGAGATCTATTACACTAACTTACAGTGAAAATTTCCGAATTAGACTAGTCTGGACTGGTTAAAATAATTTTCAAATGAAACCACAGACAGAACTTCTATAGTAATCATCCATTAAAGTGGTCAGCCGGATGCCAGACGGGTCCGCCGTAAAGGAGAAGCGTGGAGTGAGTCTAAATTATTAGTCACATAACTCACAAAGTTAATAATTATAACTCCTACATATGCATGTCGTGTGATTGATGAGCGTTAATCTGTCCATCTAGTTTGGATGGTTTGCAGTCAAATTCAATAGAGTGCGGTGGGCGAAAATAATTTCTGTCATCAAAGAGTGTGATTAAAACATCGTCTTTATAATTCATATAATTTGCAGTAGTATGTATAGAGCTGTCTTTAGTTAGCATAAATATACCATTTATAGTGAGACACCAAATTTCAAATTCAGCTTTTTCCACACTACAGTAATGGCGTAGATAAAGGTATAGGGAGTCTGGGACGCAGAGGGTGTACTGCAGGACTTATAAAGTAAATTCCGCTTAAACCGCAATCCGTTTAATGTTAATTTAATCTTAATCGTAACATTTTCAGAGTACAGGAGCTCAATTGTCTATATAAAAGTCTTTGGATAATTGTGTTTTTCTTTAATCTGAACTTTTTCAATAAATTGCGGTTAAGCGGAGTCGTCTGTAATAAAACGATTGACCTGATCTCGGCTTACAATAAATTCAAACAATGACAGTAAACCCTATCTGTTGTTCGTATAAATACCGCTTGCCACTGTGGCAGGGGTCGTCACAATAGAACTTGAAGCCAACCCAGAAATTATGGAACCGCATACTTGCGGTGCTACCGAATCACCACACAGTCTTCAGTGTACATAGTACATTTTTAGCTTAGAGACAAAGATAGTGTAAAGACAGTCTGAAGCAGCGGAGGGTGAAGAAACTATGGTAGGACCTCACGAACTCGAACTGCAGCGAGACTAGTACCAAGTTTCGAGTATGAAATTTGAGGCAGAATTTAAGTGAATCTGAACACGGGCATTACTAGTATGAGGGTTTAATAATGAATAGGTTCAGTCACAAGGCACTATTGTGGTATTTCTAGGGAGAAGGGCCGAGCAGGTATTTACAGATAGCTACACACTCTCTCTCTTTCTCTCTCTCTCACACACACACACACACACACACACACACACACACACACACACACACATTCTCTCTCTCTCATACACATACACGCACGCACTCACAAACATTTCTCTCTCTCTCTCTCTCTCTCTCTCTCTCTCTCTNTCTCTCTCTCTCTCTCTCTCTCTCTCTCTCTCTCTCTCTCTTTGCCTTGACAAGCAAAAGTTTTTTTATGATAGGACCTCACGAATTCGAACTGCACAAGAGCATTACTAGTATGAAGGTTTAATAATGAATAGGTTCAGTCATGTGGCACTATTTCTAGGGAGAAGGGGAGAGCAGGTACCTTACCTTTCTATTTAATATTACATAGAATTAAAGTCCTAAAGTGAGGCTACCTCGACAATCGGTAGGGAGACAAATCCGAAGTAAAGAAAGTATGGGTGCAGATCCAGGAAGTAGTCTAGTGTGTAGTGGATAAGGTAAGATTGACAACACACTTAATCATGACACGTACACACTAGAAAATTCAATAAAGTACTAGGCAAATCAATAGATTTATTGTCTATCTCACAGCTTACTTGGAATAATCAATAGCGACTTCGTTATCCCAACAGTTAGTATGTGATATTGTATGTGATATTAAATACGTTAACACTACGAAAGGATTAGCCATGTAGCAAGCACCCCAGGGCCCCAAGCCTCTCAAAGATCTATGGGTCCCGCGTCGGTTTTCGATCACAGAGGAACCTCGTGGCATTTGACACCCCAGCATTTTACTCTAGCCATGGCTATATCTCCCTTAATAGATACGGTGCTTGATTTACATTAATTATCTTCCCTTATCGATCTTGTGCTTGACATACAAAACCATAATGCTGATGTCAGTGTGATAAATCTTTCCATGCTATTTTGTATACTTCATGCATGCCACAGACATCAATAGTGTGTGGATCATATTAACCGTACGCGAACTAGACATAGCCAACGTCATATTGTATACCGTAATCAGTATTGAAGGTCTATTATATTAACGACGATACACCGGACAGTCTTTCTTACCCTCACTCCNAAAAAATAACCTGAAATTAAGGTCCAACAACTTATAGTGTTTAACTGGGATTGGAATGAGATGTTAGGCACATTATTAGACATAATATACAACGGTTGCAATTTTTGTTGACCTATGTTACACTTTTGCCACGCTCAAAAATTTAAAACCCATACCATTCCAAAANGCTAAAAAAAAAAAAAAAAAAGAGAAATGATGTGTCAGATGGACATCTAGCACGCTATTAACTCCCGAAGGGCCAAGTGCCTCGAGTCCTGCCTCCCGCTGGCTGTGTAATCATTCTTACGGATGATGACCGCTACGCGTGTTGTCTGTCGGCCGACCAGCTGACACTGTCACTGTGCTGCAAAATTCGAAAACCGCGCCCAGTGCTCAGCAAGAAGATGCACAGATTATATTCTATTGCAGCATTCAATCATAGCGAATGGATGGTATCTATCACAGCATCACGAGGATTAAAAGACATTTTTTTAACAATTATTTCGGCTGCAGTAGAACTTTAGCACCTACATATTTGAAATTCGTAGCACTCAAAGGCAATATTAGTCTATCAATGTGGGCCAAATTTCAGCTGCATACAGTTCCTTTTAAAATTCTTTAACTTCATCAGTATACTATAAGGCCGCAGCTACCACAGATGTGATGCATTTTGTCCTCCCCATGATCAATAGATACATCATGCACTTTAAACCTTTCTTTATCAACCTTATACGCTTTATACCGATCGTAATCAAAATGAAATTTCGTATGGCTATTATAATGAATAAGATGTTATTGTATACATGTTTTCATGCATTATCACAATCAGTATTTTGCATGACTTTCAGGTTTAGAAATAACACACACATAAGATACGGCCTTTGCAGGGAGCTACGGGTAATTTTTCAAATAATGAAAACCTGTCTCAGTCTTCTGTGGCTTATGTCAGATTTGATTAGAGTCATATTATGATCTTTCCATTCCTATCCGCAAAAATTAAATATTGTAGCCTACATATTAACTGTACTGCTACATCCCTGACAAATTTTGTATTAAGCTACCCAGCTAAAATACAATAAAGTGAATATATACATTCCACATTCTAAGACATTACTAATTTAGTACACTATACTTTACACTGTGGGAATGTGATGACACTAAACATAAAACTTAATACAATAAACTGGTAATTCTGTGCACGACACTTCTCTATGGAGAAACACGATAATTCTAACTCTATACGAGATGCTTCTCTCCCTTCTCACCCCTAGCTCCCCCCCCCCNCCCCCCCCAAACCTCCTCCCCCCAAACTAATGTTTCAATGTTTTCGACAATTCAAATCTTGTGCAATTTAAATTTGGCTTATCCACTGTAACTTGCCATTATCTAGGTGCTATAGTTATGCAAAAGTTAAAAATGTAATCAAAGACACATGTCACACAAAAACATCAGAAGCGTGCGTCTGATGCATTCGTTCATCCACGTTATTTCATGTCTTTTTCATTATTTTGTTAATAAACTGCGATAACGTTTGCATACCTAACTCCCTGAAACCTGCAACAATTACTAATTATATCTGTTTGCTAATGTGCCCTAAATTTGATCCCAATTCCTATTAAAGTCTTGAAGTTATTTTACTTAAGATTTGCTGAAGTTTTTTCCCGGTGGTGTCTTTTCTCATACTTTGTGGCATATTTTCTTAGATTTGTGACAAAAGAAAGCCCTTATTTAAATACTATAATATATTATATAATATAGGCCTACTGCGAAACAATTTACAAATGATTTAAACTGTGCAGTAGGCCTACAAGAACTGATCACTGAGAACACTTTTCCGTGGAGAATGGTGGTAATTTTGTGTTCTGTCCCCAAAGTCCTAAGGGAGTTGGAACTTGTAAACTAGCAGTATACATTATTTGCATCCGAGTGTTTCTGCTAATTCTGCTAGAAACTTGGCGATTCTCAACAATTTAAATCTGTAAACTGTCTTCATGGGCTCTCTACATCATACGGTACAGGACACGTGCTGTTTGTTTCTAACTCTGTGACCCCAGGATTATCGTGTTATATTCCCCGTCGTGCTCCTGCCGTACTTCTTGAACAGGATTTACAAATGTAGTAATAACTTCTATTATTTCAGTAGTATTGTGTATCTACTTGATTTTAGCTGTGTGTTCATCGAAGTTTGTTAATGCAATTTCTTTACTTAAGCGATACTAGGCTTCTTCTGCAGTAAATTCGACTTGTCTCTAGGCTTAGTCGTACTTTATTATAGCAATAAAAGCATCTATTAAATTTTGAGCATGATGCAGTAAAAGGCACAGTACAGAAAAGGTACGTGGTGGGTAGTGTAACGTTATCTTACCTATAAAGTATAATCCTTTTCAGGACCTCAAACGTTTTGCCTTCATATACCGGCTAGATGTCACGGCAGTAACTGTAGAGTAATTCTACACGCCCTTTGGCCCACCTGAATGGCGAAGCGAACAACGGCTCCTATATCATAATGCTATGCTATTTCTATATCCAGAGCTTTTCAGATTGGTGGCACCATACCCTGTCGCTCCCGGGCATATCAAACAATGACTCCCCATAACAGGGCCGACTACTCTACCGTCCTTTTCTTGTGGTAGCACGAGCTACTGCATATACAACAACAGTGTGGATACTTCACGTTAAGTGACAAACGGATCGATACAATCGATATTCTGGCGTCTCAACAATGTTTATATACGTAGACAGTCCAGATCCTATCAGACAAATTCCGTATCGTTTCTCATAAATAACTACTTGTAGAACCACTCAAGTGAAGAGTGCGTGTTAAACATAGTTTACAGTAGCCACTCAGCACTGATTGCTATGGAGCAACAGTAACAGATCTTGTTGTATGATTAGCCCAAAAGATTTTGGGCAACTTGGAACGATAAGACGTACTATTTTAGTAGATGTTAACATTATTTTTATTTATATGAGCGTCACATTTTGCTTTTGCAAGTTTCGTTGTTGTTACGGTTGTTGCTGTTGTCACTGCTGTTGTTGTTGTTGTTGTTGTTGTTATTGTTGTTGTTCTTTTTCTTCTTCTTCTTCTTCTTCTAATTCTTTTTCTTCTCCTTCTCCTCCTCCTTCTTCTGCTTCTTCTTCTTCTTCTTCATCTTCTTCTTCTTTTTCTTCTCCTCCTTCTTCGTCTTCTGCTTCTTCTTCTTCTTCTTTTTCTTCTTCTTCTTGCTTTTTCTGGCCTATCTCATTAGCTGTCAAACTTATAGTTTTGAGACTGCCAAGAGAAACATTGCGCCAAAGCGCAATAGGCGTTTCTCCTCTGGTACCGGAGATAATGCTTTACTACAGGACTTTCCAAAAGAGGTCCCTTTACAACAGTGGACACCATCCTATTCACACTGATCTCGAAGTCTGGTTTTCCGTGTGTGCGTTATGCTTTCTATCTGCCAAGTACATACTATAATAATAATACAAAATAGACATGCTTTGCGCAGTCCATCTAGTTGGCAACAATTAGGCTTAAATTTATTATAAAGACATTTTGCTTGACGTAGAGGACACACCGAACTCTACCGAAACTTTCCGATTAGACATTCTTCTTTCTGACTCATAATGGTGGCAACAGGCTGTTTCTAACTGGTCAACTTCAATAAAGTTCACGTCCGGTTAAACAAAATGCATATAAAGAGAAGTGTGACTGCGCGCGCCATCAGTTCTCGCTTCCGAAATAAAAGATGCTTTAGCCAGTGAAAGCCAATGTAACTGGCCATACCCACCAATCACATTCTTTTGATGATGGAAAAGTAGGAAACGAAAGTAATTATTGTCGGAGTTTGGACTTGTGAACGAAAGTAATTATTATCGGAGTTTGGACTTGTGATGCCTGGATGCATGCATACTAACAGTAAGACTCTGTGGGAGGAAACCTTGATTTTAGCTGTCAGCAATAACATATCATTTTACCACGTTGTTTAAATTAGCACCATCTTAGACAAGAATCGCAGTATTTTATGCAAGCTATCAGTGAGTAAATAAGAGGATCCGTGAATGAAAATCTTGATCGAGAATCATCTATGTTAGCAAAGTTCGGTAAATTGGTTAATTTGATTAACATGACATATGGTATCTCTATGGACTACGTTATTAAAGTATCCATCCGAACATATAAAACGAAGTTTACTGTACTTACGTCTTGCAGGTTTCTGCTCAATTTTTTTTTTCATTTTCTGCAAAAATCCATTCAAACATTTTGTATTTCCTTACATGCATTTCGCCTTTCATTTTCTCAACCTTGGAGCACAACCTAAAGGCACCGAATAGAGTCTTCAGCAACTCCAAAAATCAGTTATTCTGTATTCTCCTTGTGCGAAATGTGGATTCCGATAACAGGTAAGTGAGAAATTTTGCTGTAACTATGAAGCGTCAGTGTGGGCATACTAATATAGTGGAAAGAAGTTATTCTTCGGACGAGTTTATCGGAGAGACCCAAGTACTTTACGAATGGGTAGATGCATCTATACATTATGGCGCAAAACTGTTGATTTGTTTGTTGTTGTTTTTTTTAATCGGCAGAATTTGCTTGCAAACTGAATAAACTGCTGATTTCACGCTTCGGCTGTTACGAGGACATGAAGGAAGTGTGTTGTGTTGTGTTGTGTTGTGTTGCTGCCGTCGTATCTAGAGAAGGATAAAGTGCGTGACGTCTTTATGATGGATCTGTTAAAAGGTAGGTAAGTCTAACAATATTTTTGATACTATTTGTGCAAAGAATATCCATGAAATGTAAGTTACCACTGATTTTTTTCGTATGGAGAGTTCCGAAGTGCCCTTTCTTTTTGGATAATAATTCAACTGAAAGAAAACAAGTTGATATCTCTGTCCATCTTTATATATTCCTCTGCAGCTGATTGTGCTATGGTACCAAACATTTACATACGTACGCATTCACACTTCACATTAATGAAGTGATTTATCAGCAAAAATACTGTCAGCTCCTTGCAAACTGCTTGAGGCGAACAACATAGATCAATTATTACAAGCGCCTGCGGACTGCGTGGTTCTCAAGTTTAACAACTTTATTGATATGAGCCCAGACCAGAGCTGCAATATGTGGGCAAACAATACAATATGCGACGGGACAGCACATGAACATTTAAAGCATTAAGACTAATAATTCACACTGTATATCTGGTCATCAACAACACTGCCATGTATGTGGACTATCTCTTTATGTCAATCTCAACGCTACCATTTTTTGCAAAGTTAGTGAAAACCTTGGCTGAAAATATGGGTATTGGCGTATAACCCAAGGACTCCAAGTACTCCCCAGCTAATCGTTCATTATAGTGAGGATTACGTGGTTTTACTCTCACTAGCTCTCGACCCCATTCTGATGATGTTTTGTCTCTTTGATAATGCAACGAGAGTATGGTGTCACTGGCGTCCACAACCACGTGACCAAGTGCACTTGACCTTGACAAAACGAATGGAATAAGAAGCTTGTCGTCCACGATCAGGGATGGAATGTCATTGAAGTCTACTCCACTGTATAGGAAGTACACCAGTGAATCTTCCCAATCGCTCCATGTAAAGTTTCCTCTGCCCGTGGCCAGTTCGTTCACTTGCGCGAGGGAGAGAATGTTTACAATACTATGAACACACATGGCTGTACCATACACCAGCACCGGCTGGACTGGGCCGTGTGTACCCAGATTCACTGGATTCTTATTGAGTTCATCATCCACTGTATATAACTGCTTTAGTGCCATGACTGTTTCCAGAATAGAAACGTCGAACATAGTTGTAGGGTGGACATATCCGTAAAATGTGGAATTGAACCGGTTGTAAACAACTTGCACCATGGACCTGAACACAGGCACACCGTCAGGATTGTATTCCGGAACGGGCAGGCTGGGCCAGTTGAACAGGTTAGCCAGGCCAGAAAAAGGACGACTGTCTGTGAAGACAACTGTTTGAATGAAGGGCGAAAGCAAGCTCCAGTTCTGAAATATTACTCGCCTGCTCAATCTCTCTGTGTCGGTCTTCTGATCCCCCAACCACGTGAAGAGGGTGAGTAGTGCTGGACGGACACCCCGCCGAATATCTTCCAGAAGCGTCAGCAACCGTGGGCAGAACGATGGGTCCATAGTGTGCCGAGATGTGTCGTAACAAAATCTGTCGATGACGAATTTGCGAGTGAACTGATCGGATCTTGTTGTCCGGTCGCCGTTCGTTGTGGTTCCTACCCTCGCTGAAAGTTCTCTGTCCACTGTTTGTTTCACTTCTTCCACTTGCAAAACATCACCCAAACCCATGCCCAATATGATGTCGCGTACCGGAAGCATAACTGAGGCCCCCGACTGGCTGGCATCCTCTGGATCGGTGTTCTTGGAAGCATCTAGAGCCTCATTTGTCCGAGCAGACTGGTAGAATTTGACGACACGTACCAGCTGACTGAGTGCGTAGCTTCTAGACATGTGACCTCTCTCCAGCTGGTTAAATGGAAGCAGATCTGAATCTGACCGAGACTGCATCATTCCTAATTCAGGCTTCACAGTAAGGATGATGAGTACAAAACCAGCAGCTACCAAGAGCAGGTTGAGCATGAACAAGGGTGATGGAGGGCATCTCGGTGCAGGAAACGCACCCATCATCCACTTTGGCACCTGGGTTCGGCCTGCCTGGAATCTGGAACTCCTATAAAGAGGGACGACAGCAAACAAGTCTTGAAAGTTTATCAACAATAGGTATCAAGCTGTACGTTCATTAGGAGAACAAAGATATCACCTGAGAGTCATCTGATGTCTACTGGGAACTTTCCAGAAAACAGCTCTCAATTTTGTTGTGTAAAGGTATAAACACACGGCGGTTGTTGCGTTACGACTACTTCAGTGTCCTTTATATTTCCTTTCGTGGGCCTTATCTGTTACACTTTTCAAGTTCATCGCAGAACTAAGTGTATTTTCTGTAAACGCAGCAGGCTCACGCGTATTTCGTAGCATAACCATAAAATACCTCCACATGTTGTCATGTTCACCTCGCATATGAATCTGCGGAACTTACTCATACTGTAATGTTGCTGTGGAAAAGCCAGTAAATCACGCTATTCTGACATTGATGACATTTTTATGTCTTCATTTCGCCGAGACTTTCTGCATCATATCCTCTTCAGCCCTACATTCCCACACCCCTATGAGATTGGATATTGTCCTATGAATCATTAATTTTCTGACACTGTGATTTCATGAGCCCTGTTTTACATCATTAACCCACCTTATGTAATCCCATGTGCCATCCCTGGTCTAAATTACAATGGAGTCCACAAGAAATGACTTCACTTGATGTCATATTTCGGTTGAAGTGAACTTGTGCTGAGGTCCGGAGCAATTTTTTTTCTCCTTTATGGATGAAATCAACTGGCTCGCCCAGACTTTCGCTTAACGTCGACACTGAATCGCAGGTTTATAATAGGCCAGTCTCTATATTGTTTCGGTATAAATTTAATACTGTAATCACCAAAAGCATCCTCTATACACAGCATCCTTGCTCCAGAGTGTAACGAAGCTCAGTAACGTTGCATTGTGAATGGTTTGGAAGATTGGGTGGGAGGCAGACTGAAAGGGGATGGTGGTGGTGGTGGGGAAAAAGGGGGGGGGCGGTGTTACCGCTGTGTTAGTTTTTCTGTCTCATGCATCGTCGTGGACCCACCTCTCGCTACCCCCCCCCCCNCCCCCCTTTTTCCCCCTTCTAAAATCCCTTCCTGTGTAAAATGACTTTACGAAGAGCCATGTTCCCCTGTGGAGAGCGAAATCGCTTTTCATCAGTAGAACAAAGTGCCTGGTTTCTTTGTTTTTAACAATAACATTGTAAGATTGGTCGAAGTCGTTCGTAGGAAAATGTCGGGGAAATATCAGTCTTGCTGTCGGAGAAAAACGCATGACCGGGCGGTAACACTGAGAAGAATACCATAATGCTAATTCGATCCGCGATTCGTTTTGAAAAAAATAAACGTCAATACCCGTTTAACGGGCATTTTTCTCTGATCTCCTGCTGTTCACTTTAAATGGACTCCACTGTATGATATTCCAGATTAGTCATATTTCAGCCTTATCCAATTTATTTAGTGTTAGACTAGACTGTTGCTGTCAAAATGGGTTGCCTCAACAGTGACCACTCATGCAGTGTGGAAATATTTTTCTGTATGGGAATATTGGGCTGTGGGAACATAGACATGCTCCATTTTGTTAACTGGGTGGAGGTGATTTCACTAGGTCTACCAGTACCATGTCATGGGTAAGAAGATGAGAGGAGTGTAGCGAGTCGTGCCATGGTGGATCCTGTGGGAAACCCACCAATCGTTCAAGAACGTCTTTCTTTCAGTAAAATACCATCAACAAAGATGATTCTATGTGACATCTTCATTCTCATCTGATTACCGATTTACAGCCCTTGCGTGTTACACCACACTTTGCCTACCATCATGCGAACAGTGATGCAGATTAAATTATTAACTATGATACATTCCGACAGAACATCACTGCTCCTGTCATTGAATGTCCATTGCATTAAAGTGAGTGTCCTGTGAGGAGAGCCTTATCTGACATTCCTCTCCAAATAAAAAGAACATTTTCTGCATGTAAGTACAGGCACATCATTTGTGTATGTTCTCTCTCTCTCTCTCTCTCTCTCTCTCTCTCTCTCTCTCTCTTCTCTCTCTCTCTCTCTCTCTCTCTCTCTCTCTCTCTCTCTTTTTCTTTCTCTCTCTTTCTCTCTCTCTCTCCCTCCTATTACTAACAAACAACAAAAAAACAAAAAATCGCCACGCATATTACATTAATTATATAATGAAAAACTTACCGCTCCATAGCTCACTCGATTTTTAGCACACAGCACAAGTCCTAGGCTATATCATATGCAGTATTCTAATGAAGTGAAATTTCAGGAGGACAGATCTTGAAGTAGCCGGTACTTTGAATCTATAGTCCATTCATACAGAAATAAGGGGTGAGTGAAAACTAACGTTTGTATTAACCAGTGTAGTGAAATCATGTTATACAGGAGGTGCTAAGTAATTACTGTAAGAATTTTTTTTTCGGCGAGGACCTAATTGTCGCGAATCTCCTTTACTGAGCTTGACTACGGAAAATTACTTTCCTTTAAAAAAGTTGCCTTCACATTTTTTTAAAGGGCTTATTTCTAATAAAGAATTTGTGCAGAAGTGGTAGCTCGCATGGGAAACGCAAATGCAGTTATTTCTAGTAATCCGTCATTATTAATTGGATCTTGTCGATTACAGTATGTTTTGTTGGTTTTGTTTTTTTTATCAGTATAAAACAAGCCCGCCACTCATGTAACGTCACTCAATAGTATTCTAGACTTCTGTGCTCACCAGATCACTCCTGAGTACCATGACTGGAAGGGTAATAAAACCTCATGTAAAAATGTCCATATTCAGGCGCGAGGTTTTCGACATTTAAATTTTTACTGTAAGGAAAGACATGGGCTGGGCCTCTGACCCATGTCTCTCCACTGAGCAGAGGCGAATGAAAAAAAAACAACAAAACACAAAAACAAAAAATACGTCTGCGCTCATACGCACATGAGAAACTCATCATGTAGGGCTCCGAAAATTAAATCCTCGCGACATCATTCCCGATTTGTTCGCGAAAATCAGANAGTGTGTGAGCCAAGTGTGAAGAGGACGAATGAGCATAATGAGTCGCTGTGAGGGCTTGCTTCATGTGTTTCATAGTGAAAGTGTTACCATTATAATAATAATTATTATTATTATTATTATTGATAGTATATCTGGGTATTTATATTTTTGAAATTTCGAATTAGCCAACAAGATCTAAAAACACCTAAACGTTGAAACGTTGAAGTGAACTGAATTCGCATACGAATATGTCAAACAAAAAAAAATGTCGTGATCCTCAGAAGAATTACAAGACAAAGTTTATGTCCATACATATAGTCAAAGCATATATTTTTACACGCCGAATCTTCAAGAGTAACAAGGACACCTTTCACCAGTAGCCCTAACGTCTTCTGTCAAGGTTTATCCTATTGGCTGACACTAGTTAACACGCAGTCATAAGACAGTATTTTTAATTGGTTGGTTACGTTGTACCCTATCTCAGTTTATTATTCTCTTTTAATAAATTGATTTTCTTCCATCTGGTCATTAATGATGATGTAATATTGATCAGGCGTTTTACGTGCAAACTGTGAGCTGTGGTTTGGATTGAAGCGATCAAGTATTGGAAAATACATAGCGTTTATGGGCGGCAACCCAGGTTGTGAGTATTGATGATATATTGATTATCCCTGCAGCCAAAGCTGCCACAAATATCTGAATTGTACTTGGATGTGGGCATGTGCGTGCCTGTGTGTGTTTTAAGGGATGGAAGGGCGTGAGAGAACGGACATTTTAGGGATCTCACGAGTAAATCAAGTCTACACTGTCTGTAATATATGGTGGAATCTCGATATTAAGTACAAATTTACTAAGTATACCTTGTAATTAAACATGATTTTCATATGCACGGTTTCATTACTATTCTGTCATTTCAGTATTCGATATTAAATATACTTCAATAATTGGTAATAGTATACTTTTTCCATGTACCAAGGCATACTTTATATCGAGGATCTACTGTATGAAGGCTTACGATTGTGAATATGAACTATGTATCTGGATGCGGTGAGCCTAATGGAAACATGTTTCTGTAGCTGCTTGAAAAGAGAAATACAGGATCAATGAGGGTCAGATTTCGTATCATGATTACAGTACTGTTATTTCATTTGATACTTATAAGAGGAGAAGCAACTGAAGACAACTGCTACCTATAAACAATGTCAGTAACTGGCAGGTGCAGGAAAGAGGAAAGGAGATGCAAGCCTACAAGAGGCTCAAGAAGAATACACAATTAAACAGCAAAAAGTACAATCACCAGGGTCGTGGAACGAAGCACAGTCAAATTGACCTGTCCAAGTGCCATGACGTGTTGTTTTTTTTTATCATATATTAGCCTAAGCAAACAGTTTATTGGGCATACACGTTTCTATAGCAAGACAAGTAGTCATGAATAAACTACACATCCCTCCTCC
>JAWQUT010000088.1:1398990-1428697 GCA_033807755.1 Ellobium chinense | reverse complement strand
TCCCCCCGGTTTCCATAAAAAATAGTCACTGTACTTGTTGCAGAAGAAAATGGACAAAAGAAACAATTGGGTAAATCAAATATTAAATCTCTAGAACAGATTAGGAGAGACAGCGTGGATAGGGGTCAGAGATACTATATACAGAGATTTTTAAAGAAAGCTGGACAACCAAAGAGGAAAGCAGGAATTTAGGCTATCATTTTGGACCGTAAATGTTGATCCAATAATGAACGATTCATGTCTCCTTTTGTTCACTGGGGGCGGTCGCGGAGTGGGAAGGTGCTTCCGCTTGCCAAGGGAAATAAGTTTGTTTACAATCATGGCTGACCTCGCAGGTTTGGCACGAAGGGTAAATAAAGAGATTTGATCAGCTTTTTGAGCCGCATAATTTACAGGGTTCTGTTTTTCTAAGCGCTTAATGCAGATTATATACTTGAGATAAAGTGGCGGCTGGCCACTTATCATCTACTGCGATATTCGGACAAAGTGGTCAATGTCAACAATGGCTCCTTATTATTAGTCTAGTCAACTTTGTGGCTTCTGTGACCGTCACACTGTGTGTCAACCGCAGAAGACATTTCTCAACCATTATGCAGTTGTGCATATGAGGACTGTAATCAAATGTAATAATTGAGAAAAGGCTGGAATTTTATATCTGTTTGTTGACAGTGATCTAGGTGGATGCCAAAGCCAAAACCCAAAGCAACAGAAGTGACATGTTCATTTATTTAGGTGCTTGAGTCAAGCTCTCTTTGCAGTAGGAGAGTTCAAGAAGTGATAAAGTTTTGCAGCCATTGTTTTATAGTGAGAGAAAAGATATAGTGCTTGATTATTTCTGAACATCTGGGCTTAGAATCTTGTCTTTTTTACATTTGCCAGAAATAGAGGCCATATATGCCCATATGGATAGCATTCATTACTCAGCGTTTTGCTAGAAATGGGTTTTCCATGTTACTGCTACAGTACATACTGCTACTGGTACATACAAAACAAATGCCTTTGTAGAATGTGGACCCATGCAATTCACTATTAAGATATAGATCTCTGCTTCAATTTTGATATTTTGCATTATCAGTTTTGTACCATCAGCATAGTGAAGCCAGGTTCATACACAGTATGTGTATTTTTTTCCCATGGCTAGAGGTAATGACTTTGTTTGGTCATATTTATGACTGTGCCATAAGTCTGCATACATTGTTTTCAGTTCCCTAAACAACATAAAGTATTTTAAACAGAATATATGCACAGTGCTTTCAATTCAAATTTATATTTTTGAACAGGAAGAAATGATAAGATAGATTTGCAATTTTACATCCCTGTGCTTTCAATTAAGGCACCGTTTGCACAAAATATGTTCTAGCATAGAAGCAGGGCTTNGAAGGGGGGGACGCTGAAGTATGAGAAGTCTCCCAAAATATCCAATCAACAAGAATGCTGCATACTTTTCAGAGGACACCATGAATACTGAATGTCACATCAACTTTCTAGGTCCTTTTAAAAGTTGGCAAAGTATAAGAATTGTGGATTTTAAGGCCTTCTCTCCTGACAGCACTGATTTGATGCCTAGTTGTAAGACGAAATGAACTGTATGTTACAATACTGGTGCTGTCCCAGGAGATAGTTGATTTTACCATTAAAGACCAATGCAGTCTCTGAGGTCTGCAAGAATTAGTTTTGATTTATCATTGGGAATACAAAAGACAAGCTGCCTTGTACCTTTAAGCCTGGTACACTGATGGTCAGAAGATGCTTAAATTTGTGCCTAAAAGATCGAATTTAAGATTTGTTTCCACACTGGTGTCCTGCAGCTATTATTTTCAATTACATTGTTAGGATGACTGTAACTCCTGACAGTCCAGGTCTTTATCAGGTAATTAATATTGCACAAGGTGCATCCAAAGTCCCGGAATGTGCCTGTAAAAGCACATGGACATTATCCAGGTGTTACATTCCTCAGTCACAATGGAAATAGTCCACTCAAGAGTTAGCACAATGATTCCAGTGCTGCTACCAAGCCTGGAGGCATCTCTGGAGGTCTTTATATTTCAGCCTGTCAAGCACCATCAGTAGTTTGATCCATATATCTGCCGTAATCTCAAATCTTCCTCCCCATTAGCCGGAATTTTATCTTGTTAAGGCCAAAAACTGCTCAAAGCTGGAGTCGCCTGTGCTGGAATGTTACCATGATGTAGCAGTCTTTGTTGTGCCATTTTATTGGCTGCTTTAATGTTACAACTTCACACAACCACCTCAGAATCCCACACACAGATGCATCTGACTTCTTCCTCTTCCCAAGGATAAAAATTCAGCTGAACACGAGGAAGATTTGAGATAATATAGGAGAAGTCAGAGATGGTGTGGGACAGACTGACATATAAATACTTCTCTGGGAATCTCTTGGTTTTGCAGCAGCCAGTGACACAGTACATAATATTCAGGCTATTCACTGAATGTCCCAAAATTTAATTGAGAGATTGAGTATCCGAATGAAAACATAAATTCATTTGATTCCCATATAATATTAACTTTACCTCATTCTGGATCTAATTAACTAGAAAATATCTTAAAACTGCCTAAACACTTTTTGACACTGGCTTGGCTGGACATGTTTGTAAACTCATATACCATCTGCTGCATGAGACTAGCACTAGCCATTTATGTCACACATTCAGTTGTTTTTATTAAACATAGGACATTGGAAATGTACAGCCAGAGATAGAGATAGTTTTATTTTACATTACTGGAACAGTAGAGTTACAGTCCTTACCAAGTAAAGTCATAGGTATTTAAGTTTACCTCTGCTACCTTTACAAAGTGACTGTCTATGCTCAATAATACGTTAATATCATATATAATATACCCATGGTTTTTCTACCTTCTCAACATTCGTTGAATATTTACCTGCCCCACCCCAAGCTAGGATTGTATGTCTTTCAATGTTCGAATTTTACAGGCTGACACCCCTTCATAATAGTTCATTATGGCCTTAGGCCGTGATTATTAGAATGAGATTGTTCAGTCGGCCATTACTTACAGAGATTTGTTGGATGAATGGCTAGTATTACTAGTAATGTTGCGTGTTTGAGGCAAGTTGAATTTCACTCATAGGTTCAGTTCTACTTCGAGGACCATATATTTTTCCTTTTCCTTTTTTTCTGCTAACATTCTTTATTCTTCATTATTGATACAACTAAATCTAATATACTGCATGAAATTATTTTTTAAATGTTATGTAATTGTATTGCAATGTTACTAATAAAACAAAGTTCTGTTAATGCCGGCATGCCTTGGTAATTTACTCATGTTACATCTCTGGCAGCAGCACTGGGATCTTTGTGCTAACTCCTAATAAGGCTGCTTCAATTGCAGTGAAGAAACAACACCTAGATTGAGTCAGCAAGTTTTCATAGGCACAGTACAGGAACTTTTGGAGCGTATCTTGCACTAATATGTAATAAAGAGGGATGGCCTGTCCATCCCAAACTGTTGAATCTGTAGTATTGCATCCTCATTTGGAAAATAATGGGTTTTTTTGTTTTCATAAACTAATGCATTTACCCATTTAATGAACAGGTGGCTAAGATTTGCAACAATAGGTATATGTTAGGGTCAATGAAAAAAACATTATAGTAGGAGCAAAGACTTTAAGGAGCTTTATTATTTATTAGTAAGTCTATTAAACAGGCGTTATGCTATAAACTGAAGATTAAGGTACTGGGTTTACAATATTTTATGTCAGTTCACATTTTCATTTTCCTTATAAGCTCACTGTGTAACATATATGTAACATGGTAAACATGCCAACTTGTATACCCACCCGCACAAACTACATCTGGCCAGTCAGTGAGAGAATGTGATCATTCATACCAGCAAGTGGCTGAGTGAAATGTCTGGTAAAGGAGGAATGATCATTTCGATTTCTTTTTGCTTTCTTTGAATTTTCACTTCTAAACTGTGATCCAGACACTCACCAAACATTAAATGATACAACTACAAGTAACAGCATGTCTTCTTTTGAGAATTTTTGACATTATTCTATGTCTTCTTTGTGGCATTCTCAATGTTAGAAATTTGAGCTTGTGATTTTTTTAATGCACATTTTAATGGTTCACATCTTTTATTCACAGGCAGAAATATAATGAGTCCATTTCGGAGACTCTTAAGTGAGGATATACTGAATGATTGAAGGAGATCATTGATGCTTGTGGAGAAAGTGTATAGTCATGAAAGTTGTGAAAAGATTATGAAACCTTAAGAAGAGCATCCTCATGACCCTGTGCTAGCCTCAGCAAAAGTGATGCCCAACTCTCCCATAATGGTGATGCGACGTCCTCTCATGAACTGTCGATTAAAGACACGTATAGCCATCTTTGGTTTTACAATTATCCTCATCAGCAGCCTGCTAATGTTCCGAGCCCTCAGCTCCCATGCTGCTAAAAGTAACAGTGCCCGCAGTTCCCTGCCTACTCTAGACTACAAACGTCCACTGAGGTTTCAGTCGAAGCACAAAGACTCTAACATTCCATCTGTAAATAACTTAGATCAAGATTTGGACCAAACTCTTTACCATGCAAATGTATTTCTTAAGGAACTGGAATCAATGAAGGATAGAGATTTGCTTAGTGCTGACAGCAAAGAGGCATTGGGTAATTTTCTGCGGCTCTTGTACCCAACCAACTGGGCCAAGGCTCCAGAAACTGATGAAGTGGCTTTGGACCTCAAATACCTTCTCATTGACTACGGCCTAGAGAGTAAGCTTAGCTGTAAACAGATTGACAGCTTGAGACTGGGCACAGCAATATCATTCTCTCGCACAAAGTATGTAGAGTATGCCTACGAATCAGGAGAGGAATCGGGAGGAAATTATTACCATGATTACAATCGGCATGAACAGGCGGAGCTGGCTATCAAAAGTCCTGCCAGTGACATGGAGACAAAAGTGGCCTGTATGAAACAGATCTATGATGCCCAGTTGTGTGCAGCTATGGGGAACTACAGGTAAACACTGGTCCAAAACTGCCTAGATAACTGGACTGACTGTGAAATTGAGGATTACATTTTTTATATATGGACAGTACAGCCACATGTAAGCATGGGACAGAGAATATAATTTTGTAGTTGAAAGTTGGAAAGCTAAAAATTGGGAGAGGTGGGGATAACTTTCCAGCGATCACTGCTACCACATTCTTTACATTTACTGTTCCAGCAAATATGAAAATATTCACATGAGAAGCATACAATGAATCCATAATACTTTTTTGTATATTTTCCATATCCCACCCATCTCTTATGATCTTGAATGTTCATGTTCTCTTCCCTCATCCCCGCCCCCACAAGCCCCCACCTAAGATTAGTATTCTATCACAGCCATATTCCATCCCTTTAAATCTTAATTTTTACCTTATTATGTCATTTGATTGTAATGTTTACATTGTGTTCCTCATTTCTTTCAGACTGTTGCGAGAGGTTCTCTTTCTGACCACTCTGCATCACCCCAACATTTTATTAATGAAAGGGTACTGTTTACGTGGTAATAGGGTAGCCTCGCGTCTCCAGGATAAAGGTTTGGTCATCGTCACAGAGGTTGGCACACCTTTGTCTCAGTCTATTCTCATGGATGCCACTTGGTTCCAGAAAGTTTCTGTGAGTTCATATGGTTGTTCTTGTGTCACAATTTTATATAGTTATACCTGCTTGTGCTTAATGGTGGCAGTTCAAAGGATTGGTTTGATCTTTTAGCAACTGGCTTATTTTATGATGATAGATATTCACAAAAGAGATAAGAAGATGAAAACTTTTGTCAGGACACTGTTCTCTTTGCCACTTAGTATTGTTTAGGAAATCAGAGCCTATTGTGTTTTGCACTGCCAGTTCCTGCTGTCACCTGCAGCACCCTGCTTAATGAAATAATTGGTTCCTTTTATTTAAAATAGTAGATTTTGTTCATGTACAAAGCTTAGCCAAACTTGGCAATGTTATTGGTTATTTTTGTTTGTTTGTTTGTTTTTATGGGTGTGTTATACCCTTTCTGGAACATGATTGCCACTTTTGTTAGATGTCTGAGGTCATATTGGGATGTGGCCATTGTACACATGATATTTTTGGACTGACTTCTTAAGGCAGTGCTAAAGATTGTCTGTGATAGCCAGGTCTCTTTCGTAGACAGATGGTTTCAAGGTTAATTTCAATTAAACTGAAACAGGTAAGTAATCCAGTAGCCTTGAGGTAATCTAACAGGCTTATGCTGCTGTTAAACTGAGGTACACATAATATAAAATTGCATTATCTTAACATGATTCATAAATATGATTTTAAATGTGATAACAAATTTACACTAAGAACGTGCCTCACAGGATTATTATTTATGTTATTATGTGGCATCCATTTTTAGTGGTATCAAGTAATATTAACCGACATCATCTTGTAATGAAATTTATTGATCTTACCAGCCAAGGGCACCCATTCTATGAGGATATTAAGTGACTAGAATAAGACACTCTGATATGGAAATCCTTTTATTATCACTGTTACGATGCTTGATTATTGAACTTAAATCACTTAAACTTTTCTTGACTCTGATGTAATTCTTCCACACTTTTTAACCGGGCTCACTCTAAATTGAAATTCGAACACAGAATTCTTGAACCCTCCTGTCCTTACTTTCTAACATTAGCCCTTATTAGTTTCTTGTGCTTTTTTGTATGTGTGATGCAAGCTAAAGTTGGCATAATGCATTACATGATCTGACATAGCCCATTGACTGCTGGCGCTTCATGTATGAGGCAGGGATCTTGATGCATTCAGGTGTTTTGGAATTTTAAGTGAAATGGCAAAATGGAGACAAAGAGAAGAAAGCAGCACAGCCTTTCAATACAAATAAATTAAATCTTGCACTTTTGATGAGCAGACATTGACGCTAAACTCCTTCTATCGAATTCTGTGCAGGTTGACGGTGCTGACCAAATTTTAGGTACACCAATTTGCATTGGCACTGCATTTGAAAATCGCATGCCACCCTCATTGTCCACTCTTATAATATAGATTATTGTTATTATCGTAAGAGACAGGCAGTCAGTTAAGAAGCCATTTCAATAGCTCATTTTATGATTATGCTGCTTATAGGAACAGCCAGTCAGGATTGATTACAACCAAGTACTGGTAGAATAGTTTCTAGAGAAAGATAGTTAAAACATGCGGAATACT
This sequence comes from Ellobium chinense, assembly GCA_033807755.1. Lineage (NCBI taxonomy): Eukaryota > Metazoa > Mollusca > Gastropoda > Ellobiida > Ellobiidae > Ellobium > Ellobium chinense. Next base: position 1,421,494 of record JAWQUT010000088.1, on the reverse strand, counting down.
TGTGCAGAAAAATGGTGAATCATAAGTTTATTTTACTTTCTTTAAAAGCACTCACTACTTTTCAAATTCTTTTCGTCCAATAAAATTATGAGGTGTACACACACATGACATATACAGAGCAAATTGAGTGTTAATCATATTAAACCACTTGAACCTAGATCTATATGATTTCTGAATAAGTGATAACTTTACAAAGTAACAAACGGGTGTAAAGGTGCCATGGCAACATCATTACTGTTGTTCGAATGAATAGGCAATAAAACAGCACACAGTAATAGGGCAGTAAAAGGGATTTTTAATGTCTGCTATCATTTTTCATGGAGCATGCAGCTGAGAAGCTTGCCCACAAGGAACTGAATGCCTGTAGTAAATTTCAAACCCAAAATAGATGCTGTTGCTAAGCTTGTGGATAAAAACAAATGCAAATAAAAATGTATATGTGTGCATGGATTATTTTTATAGTTCAACCAAAATATCCGCAAAATGTAAGTAGCATTGGCTCGCATAAATGTTGATTCAGATTCATCTCATGTCAAGGTTACCATACTTTATGTACTGGCAAAAATGGATGCATATGATACCAACTCTGTCTTAACAGCATAGGAGACGTTATATTGGAGTAAAAGAAAAAGCAAGGGTGGTATTGCACTTGGCCTTAAATGCCTCATTGTTTAATCTTACTTATGATGGTGTGTAGGACTGTGATACAAATGAAAGCACACCTGAGCACAATTCAGGTTATTGCTATCAGTCAGTTTGTAGAAAAGGAAGTGCTTTCACGACTATAGAACGCAAAGTCCTGGATGGAGCATTGTTTGTGAAACATCGTGCTGACTTTTTTTTTCCTCAGATAAAAAAAAAATAATTGCACTGAAAATTGGCAGCAACTAATGATTACTAACAGCCAGCTTTTTTTTCTGGTATTTACAGTGTTGTTACTCATAAATCAGATATCATTTGTCACTGTATTTATTTTAAAAATCAGTGGAACAATTACTTGTAGAGAAATTACAAGTATTCTGATTAATAGCCTTTCAATTAGTGATCTATTTATTAGCAATTTTACTGTCAGTTTAATTTCAGGTCATTGGCTACTTTGTAGGCTGTATTATAATCGCTAGATTAACAGTTACATGACCCACATTTTAATAATATGCATTATAATAATGAATAAATGAGCACTGCATGGTGTTACACTAGCAGACGTAAGTTTCAGGAAACCAATCTCTTTTTCACATTCCAAATGGTCTTCTCCAGATGGCGCTGCAGGTTGGTCGGCTACTCTTGTACTTGGATACAAGTCCTTTTGGAAGTCTGCGCTTCAGCAAACTTGATTTGAAGGATTTTGTACTAATCCAAGGACAGATGAAGTTGGCTGATCTAGATGACATTGAAGTTGGAGAGAAGTCATGTAGTGATGACTCACAGTGCCAGTTAGAGGAAAGAAATAGAGGTAAGCCTAGGTCAAGGTTAACAGCTCCTCTAGAGAGCAGAAATGAATATTAGTCAAGAACAGAAGGAGGCTTTAGCCCTGTATAGAGTAAATGACGTCTGATGCAGAGGGGGTTATTATGAAATAAGGTTAAGAAATTGTGGTTTGCTGTGAGATTGGATTTCAGACATTTTGAATGGCATTAGCTGAAATCTGTATATTTGGTGACAGGCCACTTTGTTATACATTCAGAATGTTCCATCCCAGTTCGTTTATATGTCAGTTATTCTATTTTAGCCATTCTGTTTTTGTCAGCATATTATGAGCTCTTTAGCTGTCACTTCCAGCATGCAATGTGTTCTTTAGCTGTTCATGTGAGCATATGATTGGCTGTTCATGTCAGCGTGTGATATATTCTTTTGCTGTTTTTATCAGCAGCTGATGGTTTTTTTGGAGGATGTGCCATATTCTTGGGCACAACCTCAACAGCAATGTCAGCTTGTGGCATATCTGTTAGCTCTTCTTGTAGACCTGAGATATGTCCTATAGTTGTTCCTGCTGCCACTGTTGCATGCTTAGTTCTCTTGCATTTCTGTTATATTCCAGGAGTTTCATGTAAGAATGGGTATTGTGAAGGTTTGAATGCTTTCATCAACCTGGAATTGGCCTTGAGAGCTGTCATCCTGCCTTTGCTACGAAACCATCAAGATGAGCAGGTTGATACTCTGGTCCATAAATTGGAGAATTTTCAATTGAGCATAGTGGAAATGTTAGCTGAGTTGCAGATAGTACTCAGCAGAGCAAGTAAGTACTTTGCATTGTTTTAAAACACTTCATGTGTTACAGATCTTAAATTTACATGTTACCAGTACCCAGGCCTTAGATTTTGGTGCAGTTATGGTTTGTATATTCAAGACCTTAATATCTTGATATTTATTCCCCACACCTTACAGTGTTAGGTCTGTCTCAGTGACCCAGACTGTGCATTTTAATACTGTACGCTGGTTGAAATCACGATCTAAGATTTAGAGTTTATAGTGAGGATTTCCATAGGGTGGGGAAATTGATGCCTTGCGGAATCTCAAGAACAGAGGATATTACCTTAGTTTTTATAAGACTTAGTGCTTTTGGGAATATTTGAATCTTGAATCTTGTGTATCTTTGGCGGATGGAAGCATCTCCAGTCAAAGTGATCTTTTTTAGTCTTTTATAATGTTGCCGAAAATTGTGTTATTGCAAACATGTTGGTAAACCTTTTCCATCATAATATGATGTTGTCATCAGTCATATAATATGAATTTACACTGCTTGCAGCTCCTGGCTCTGGAAATGCTTTTCAACCACAGCCTGTCCCAGGAGTGGGTAACAGTGGAGGTAGCCTTGACAATAGGGGCTCAAATAGGGTGGAGAAGATGCATGTGGGGCAGGAGGGGCCAGGCGGTAATGCTGGGCTTGAGGTGAGGTGCTGTAGAGGTTGAACAGTGTTAATATTTGAAGTAAATATTATGCATTTTCATTCAACATGATGCACAGTTTGTGCACAAGAAATGCTGTTGGTGCTAATTTGCCAAGCTCTGCTGTATTTCTTGCTTTAATAGTTATGTGGGAAAAGACTAGCAAAACCATACGACTTCAACAGAATGTTTCTGTTTTATGATTGTTTGTTTATTTCTCTGCATTAAAGCAGTTATGTTATCAACCAGGCTATATTAGCATTTCACGACATGGTGGATTGTGCAATGTGGAGATGAGAGAATGAGAGAAAACAGTATACTTATCATACCTTTATCAGTGATGCTGTAAGATGAGTTTATGGACTGTGTCATGTCATACATGCTGTTTGTTACTTTGTTATATATGTCATTAGTGCTGTTTATTAATGAGGTTATTAGATCTCTTATGTCAATATCATACCTACTGTTTGTGATTTTCTTGTGTTTCGTACTTAGTCTTATTTATGTGTCAGTGTTATTTACATTTGAAATAGATGTTACCTTTTGTACAGTTCTGAAATTTACAATATGGAACTGAGCAACATTACGATTACGTGTTGTTTGTCTGCTTTTTGTAGGCAGCACTTGTCAACCGTGAGGCTGACCTGTCCGCATTCATACGCATGGATCAGAGGAACTTCGCTGGTATTTTTGATTATCCGTGCTCTGGCTCACGTGTGTCCTGGGGGTGTGTCCACACTGTGACTAGTGTGTATGAAGCTGCAGCCATATGTTTGTCCGATCCCTTGTGTCAGGCCTTTGTGACTTTCTCTAACCAACCAGAGGCAGAAAGTAAGTTGAAAGTCAGACATACATATAGTTTGGCACATATATATTTTTGTCATTTTAGATTATGTCGAAGTGGGATGTGCACTGTGCACCATTGTCATATCTCATTTTATAAGAGTGTGCAATGTCCAGTATAACAAATGGTTGCTTGTGCTTAATGGTTGTTTGGGAGCATGGAAAATGTTGCTGTTACAAGGAGTGATATATATCCAGTGACTTTCAGACAAACACAGAGATTTTGTGATTAAAAGGATGTTGCAGTTAAATGGATTGTGATTGAGCACAGTCAAATGTAATACTTTTTTCTAGTAGAGTGAATGACGGGCAATTGCTTGTTACTGACGAAATTGGATTATATCTGCAGAGATGATGACAGTGGTATTGAAAAATGCCACAGACCCTCATCCTCATACCTCCTCTGGTACCACCCTTTTCATCCGTGGGCCAAGTAATGCCAAATCTGTAGTTACTGACAGTGCAAAGGAAAATGGGGAGGAAAAGGAAACGCTAGTGGCAAGATCTCCTGTCGAGGTCCATGACTGTATGGATAGGACCCTCCAGATGCAAGAGTCAGCCCGGTACAGTCGGGAAAAGCGGCTGATGGCACATCTTGGTTTGAAAGGTGAGAAGGTCTGGAGTTTAATGCCATGATTAATGTAGAACATAACATACAGAACAAAATCCTTATTCAGTCCAGATAGTCCCACATGTCCTGATAAGATCCATGTTAGTGCCTTCAGGAGAACCCCAGGTGTACTCTCTCCTGCCCAATAGCTAGGGCTGTAAAATGGTCATGGAAGGTTTCTGCTGCCCTAATCCTAACCAAGTCTTATGTGTTTACTCAGATGTTACACCATAGCCACTTCATCTGCTCTCTTAACCCTATCTCAACAAGGATTGATTTAATCAGCCTTAAGCTTGCAATTGGATGTCGGGGCCAGTTTAAATGCCCTTTGCTAACTTTCATTTTTCATGACAAAAACAATGCACTGGATGGTGGAAGTTTTATACTTATAGCGATGATTTCCGGTTGTATACTAAAATTGCAGCTTCCATGGATAAGTGAAGTTTTGTACATACAGTCTCTATGTTTGGAATTTATAGCTGATCTTTCAGTGCAAATATGAAATTGTAATGAATAACCTGGACAGTCATGGACACTCCTGCACTTCCCTTCTGATTGAGACAGGGATAATGTCCCTGACCATTGTGTTTACCTATCAGTGAATCCATATCATACTTGCTTTTTTCTTCGTCTTCTCATTTAGAATCCTATACACCTCTAATTCTATGTCACATTTAACTGTTCTCCTTTCTCGCTGTATTATGTATAATCCCATCCATTTCTTCCATTCAGGCATCCGAGAGCAAGCATGGCGACGATCAGCACTGAAACAGAATTTGGAAGGACAGACCCGGATCATGAGAGTAGAGGGAGGTGGAGGCAAATTTATTGCAAACTTGGTTAAGAGATTTCCTGATGACCCAGAGGAGAAAGCCACAAAAGCTTTGTTCATAGCAGAGGACGGACCATATGCCTACCATATGGCCTATGCTATTGTCTATCATTTAGATAGACTTCTTGGGGTAGGTGACTTTTCTTGACACTCAGGGATAGACCTCAAATCCTAGACTTCCAAGTCACATGTGCATTTCCTTGCAAATTCACTTTTTAGAATTCCATATCGGGGCACATCTGACAAGAATGGATGACTATGACCAAGTTTAATAAGTTTAACAGTTTTATTACCCATGCCCAGACAGTACTAGGTATATGGGCAGTCAAAATCACATTTAACATTTCTCTTGTACTGATGTTTTGGGTAGTTTTTATCTCTGCTGCTTGTGATAAATTATTTATCTAGACACCTTAAAAAAATATTACTCATCTAGTCTTAAAGATCACTCATCTGTATACTTAGATAATTTATATACAGTTTTAAGGAGCAGTCACATACCATTTGGGTTAGATCATGTCATTGGGTTTTAAAATAGATCACCTATCTAGTACTAGTATTAAGGGAAAAATGATTTGCCATGCCTTCACGTTAGGTCATTTCTTGTCTGGACTACAAGGGGAAATTATTTATCTTGACTTATTGGAAAAACGTTATGCAAGTTTTGTGATGCATGTGGCTGGCTTACAAGTTACTAGGTTAAGATTATTTGCAGAAGTACTGTTTCTGTGTGAAGAAGCTTTTTGTTCCTGTGAACAGTTATCTTGTTGGCCTGGCTTTGTCACATGAAATCTGGTGCCACTTCTGATGGCAGGATGCATGAAAAATGGTTGAAATGTAAAGCTCTTGATAAAAAATGGGGGGATATTGGCAATCAAATTGTGACAATATTCACCCTTTTTCTCTTTTTGTAATATTTTCCCTATACTGTAACTTATATTTTTATCATCTTTGTCCTTCTCTCTATATTTTGCCCTTCCATACTCTCACCATTAGAACTTTGTTTTCACATTTGAACAAGACTGGGAAAGATTGTGAGTTTGAGATTCATTCTCCACTACTAAAAGAATCGTGGACCACTTTCGTACATAATGTGTGTTCAGTTTTGGTGTTTTTGCCTATATGTTAGCATCAAATATTTAATACCTTTTCTGTTGTATTTTTTCTTTCCCAGTTGTATCACACTCCACCGTGTGTGGGTAAACAGCTGACAGCAGACACTGTAGAGCGTTATCATGCTGACACTACATGGGAAGAAACTTTCCGATCGCTCATCGAGTCAGATGGGACTCTCTCAGGTTTGTACTGTAATTGATTTTTGTGGATAAGATCATTTTAACCCTCATCAAGTCAAATACATCTCTGTGATGTATGTTTCATCTAGTCTCAAGCCCCATGATAATTTGGTATGATGGTTATATAGATGTCTCAGGTAGGTGTTCAGTTTTTGTCTCAATTTTATGAAGCCACATGGTTTATGCAACAATAGCCAAGCTTATTTACATGAGAAGTTACCTGTTAAAGTTGAAAGGAATGTTGAATGGCGTATCACTACATTAACATGACAGAATAAATATTCTTGAATATTGGCTATCTGGTCGTTTGTCTAAACATGGTATTGTGGCTTCTTTCCCCATGTGGTGTTTTCTCTCTTCCAGTAAGAGATAGTCAACTCCACTAAATCATAACTCCATAAGAGCACAAGAAAATTGTGGTTTAAAAGGAGTTGTGATTATCCATTTTACAGAAATATAGCATTATATTATGTAAACAATGTCATGATGAGTGCAAGTTGCTATTATTCCAATTGCAGTTAACCAGAACAAACTGTATTTGCGCTTCTTTGTCTTACCAGGCATCATGGTTGTACCCACTCCAAAAGTCATGAAGGTCAGCAAGGTAACATTATCACCTCTAAAGACCATGACCCAAGAAGTTGTGCTCTTTGACCGCCCAGACAAGCTCCAGATGGAGTATATTTTGCTCTGGTGGTTGGCTGGGATGAGCAAGGCAAACAAAGATCATCTGGGGTACAAAGGTAAAGACAGTTTTAGCACTGAGGATATGAATGTGGAGTTAATGCATTCAACCTGGAATGTAAGATTCAGTTAGTATTTTTGCATCTGAGACGTAAAGATAGGACCAGTTATAGCACGATATGAGATGTAAATATAACAGTTTACAGCACTAGGAAGTCACAAGTGTAGGCAGATTGTGGTGCAGAGTATTTAAAAGTGAAGTCAACTTATTACAAAAAGGGCATACACACAGGAAGTCAGTTTTTACATGTCAGGTTGGGATGTGCAGGTCAAATCAGATTATTGCACTTGGAACACAAAAAGGTTTCCCAGTTTTAGTGTCTCGGATATAAATATCTCTTTGATTGCACTGGAGACAAAAACAGAACCTGTTTATGGTGCCTGAGATCAATATAAAACCATTTTATGTCATCAGGGATGCAAATGTAAAGTCTGTTTGCAGCCATTTTCTACAAGAGTATAAAAAAAAGGTCTATTTATAGCACTGTAGATAACATAGCACCGTAGATAAACATAGCATTCTAATACATTATAGGAAACAACTGACAGTGATTAGTTGTCTAATAGCAAGCAGTAGGTATTAATGAAAATTAGATGGAACTGAAATGGAGGGCAGGTGGGGTGAGTTGAGGGGTTTATCATTACACTTAGGTGAACCAGTGACTGTTATTATTGTTAACTGAAGAGAATCGGTGATTTTTTAATTACAAGTATACAATGAGGAGCATGATGTGTTTACTTATACTGAAATACGTAGAACATTATTATTTATTTTATTACATATACTCCTCATTCAGCTTAAGTCAGTGAAAGGAGTCTTTACAATAAAATGTGTTTAAACATTGCAGGTCATCTGATTCACTTCTATGCTGATAGAGCTTTCACAGATACAAGTGTTGACCTAACAGGTATGTGAATTCTTTGATTAGTTTAACATGTTGGTAGTGCTGCCAAGACCTGGACACTTCATTTTTACTTGGCCTTCTCAGCACAATCTGTTATTTGTCATTGGTCAGCTACTGATTTCACTTATTAAGTTCTGTTAGGCAGATAAGGTGAAAGAGAGGTATTACTCTTGCTAATTTCTCTTAACAATTCCGGTGAAAAGGATTGCATGTGATTATGAGGCTGTATTGTGCATTAATCTCAGCTGCTTGAATTTCATTTTATCTCTGTGTGCAGGTTATCTGTATCACTGCCAATTCCCCAATGTAGTGTACAAAGCTCTGGCATGCCATCGTTGTGATACTAAGGATGGGAGAACACAACAGCGCACCAGTATCTGCACATTAGGAGAGGAGGTCAGTACTGTGTTGTCTAAACAATTCCAGATTCATATGGGGTCATCAGAAAATCTTGGTCCATAGGGATAAAAGTTAGACTAAGGGTGTGGTAACTCTACAGAAACCCTTGGCAAAGCAGGACCCCTCCAGTAGGTGAAGCAATGCTTGGCCTATCTGTGAGTGGACCCGTCCCTATGCCAACGAAGGCCTGCCCAGGGAATTTGCCTGAGAAAATCAAAGCACAGGTAGGCAGAGCTCAGCACTGCTGGACTGCTATTGCTTAAGAGAAGGATACCTCTAAACAAATCCGGAAAGACAGTTCTTGTCAGTAGGGGACTGCTACTGTCTAGAGAGCAAACTCAAAATAAAGATGTTCCCTGAAACAGAATATGCCAGCCATCAGGCGGGAAGGAATAGGGCACATACGAACAACCCATATTGTCAGAAGCTTAAAAAAAAAAATGATACAAGAAATGAATAATGGCAGAGAGAGGGAAGTCAAGACCCAAGGCTAATATAAATGTTTTCATCTGTAGTTGTCACGCTCGGACAACTCCAGACACTGGCTATCCATCAGTCCCAACACCTACTTTCGTTCAGCTTTACCGGACACCCCCTTTTGTATAGCGAAGTGGAGGAAAATTGAGCTGAAAGCTAATAGCATTCAAAAACAAATGTTGTAGGGGCTTTTCAGTTACAGTGAGAAATCCCTCAAATGGTTTAAAATGTGATTCTTTTACTAGAATCAGTCGTCTTAAATAATATTCGATTAATATTTGAAATTATTGTGTGTAAAAAATTTTCACATCTCATCTCATGTCCTCATTGGTGATGGTATATACCAACTCCATGGTAATCATGAATGCCTGTTGCAATCTCATATAACAATTGTACCTCTTGATTGTCCCAGGTGATTCAGCGAGCTAAGGCCATGTTTGCTGATGAAGTGGATTTATTCATTCATGGCATGAGAGAAGGACAGATAATGTCTACAATGAACTCGGCAGCCACAGCAATACTTACAGTCGTGGATTCATGCATCAAAACATTTGGACGCGAGAATGTCCTGTACTGAAATCCTCTTATGCCTCTTATAATAGAGTGTGCAGTGCAGATGCTTTACCAGTCCATAAGAGCACCAATATTTTACCAGAACTAATGTGAAGATACTGAGACTTTACCAGCCCTGAGGTGAAGATGTTAGTATTTTACCAGTCATAGGGTAAAGTTGATAGTCTTAATCAGTATGTTCGAATGTTGGCAGACGGTGGAACCCAGACATACTACAAGTGTGTTTTCTTACCTTGTCATGTAACAGGAATTGGGGAGGCAACTAATAAGTGGGCAGGGCCAAATAACAACTACAATATTAGCCATGGATTTCTCAATGTTCCTTCTCTTTCAAATTGGTCTGAAAGCCTGAGCATGATTTTATGATGGCGCAGTTACTGATTTACACCAGTATTCAATTTTTGTGTATCTAATTCTCAAACCTGAACACCTCTCATGTGAATTCATTATAAGGTACCTAGACATTTGACACTGTTGGATATTGTAGACTATCTATAGCACAAGGCTGCATGCCAGGAAAGAAGAGAAGAGACTATCGGATGCCATAAATAGATTGTGGATGTGGTGGGGTGAGTACCAGTACAGACAATTGATTTATCCTTGCTGAGTTGACATGGCTCAGCCTCAAATATTTCAGAGTTCTGGAGTACAAGCACTGACGCACACTCAATAGTAGGGTAAATGTGACATTGGGTTGTTACAAGCTTGTCCATTTGGACTCTTCTGTGAAGAGATTTTGATGTGAAAACTGCGCTGTATGGACAATGTGCTTATGACCACTTGCTGTACAGAAGTTTACCTCTGATGATGTTGAAATCTGAACTGTGCATACAGTTCAGATGTGGTCTGCTGGGAACTATGCATGCATTTATATGTGATCTCTGCAGTTTAAAATGTGGTCTGCTTTAGAATATCAGTATGGTCTAATATGTAACACCAGAGTGCTCTGTTTGTCATCAGGCTCACTCAGTGTATGTGGGAAAATTGGACTATTAGTCATGCCTGGGCTTTGGACCACTTACCAGTTACAGAATTTGTTGATTGAAATTGTTACTTAGGAACCATATATGGCTGAATCAGCTGTCAGATCAATAATGTTAAATTGCTGATGTGATATGATGTAACCTCCATTTTGGTTTTGTGATTAGCAACAAGTTAGATGATTTTCCAGTTCAGGGTTGATAATAGATATTTCACTATTAGACTAGAGATAGTGTTTTATTCAATTAAAGGTAAGGGGTATTTTAACAAATGGACTGTATATTTTCCTATACTGGGAGGGCAGTGAACACTAGAGGGTTATGCAAGATTTCATAAGGTTTGATGTTGATGTTCCTTGTTTTAATTTGTCTCATCATATATAGTCTTGCCACTGTAATTTGTTATTGAAGGCATTATTTTAAGATAGAACAAGTCCAAGATTTTGCCAATACTGTGATTATTGGAATGGTGTTAAGATCATTTGTCATTAGGTTTTTTGTCGTTTTTATAAAAGTATATTCAGCCCATGTTGTACACTGCAGTCCATCAATGTTCTCCCTCAGCCCTGGATTTGTTATGTTCATTTAACCTGCACTACACTCCAGTGTGCAGGGGTTCATCCCCACTATAAAATTGTTTCTGTCCAAAGGGCAGTTCCTATTATAATGCTAATTAACTATTTGCCTAACAGTTTATACAGTGTTTTGGTATGGGTGGAAAGTATTAATGCGGTCTGTATAACAGTATTCAGAGGATAGATAATATAGCATTTGTCTCAAGACAGCCTCAGTTCCAGTGAGATATTCATTATTTGTAATTATTATTTCTGTCATTATTTCCAAAGATAGTTGCTGTAGTGGATGACCTTTACAACAGTTGTTTTTTTTAACTTTATAATCAGACAGTGAAGGAGAAAGAAGTAGTTGGTGCAGTGAGAAGAAAAATAGAACTGTTGGCCAAGATGGCTTAGGAAAGGTGATGCATGATGTGTTTCACCTTTTAAAAGTTGATGTAGAAATTAAGCTTGAGAGATGGTTGGTGGTATAGCTCCGATCATTTGAGTAACTACAAAACTAGAAATATATGAACCTTCTGCCTCACTTGTGAGTGTTGAATAAATTTTCTCTGCTTAAGACTGTGACATATTCAAGCTTCTTATCAAATTGTCTAGCCAGTCAGTAGCATATTTTTGAAAGTACACTGTTATTATTACAAGCATGTCTAAGGAATGTTCTAATAGTTGTACAGTGACACATAAGTTGTGCTTGAATTGGTTGTATATTTGGGTTGTGAAAGAATTGTGGTTGAACTAACTATTTTATATATTGAGTGGCAAGAAATAAACTTCACTTAATTTCAAAGTTCAATAATTTTAAGAATTAAAACTTTATGTAACTGAAATGTTACACATTTTACCTACTGCTGCAAATTTCACTTACTTCAATTACTTAGGTGCTATGATTATGTCACAGCTGATAAATTAAGAATAAATTTCTGCCAGTAGCATGCTCTGCGCGTAGCCTAACATAATGGCCGCACCAGATCACTTTTGAATGTGTTTTTCATGCTTTATTGTGACAAAAGTATACTGCTTAGATCACTGAAAGTTAAAGCAATTATATATTGCGTCTGCCTGTTAATGTGTTTGAAATATTATATCAATTTTTCTTCAACTCTAAAAGTTATTGGACTTTAAATTTAGTGATTTTGTTTTTTTGTTTTGGCCACCTGGTACATTGACTGTTTCTGTATATATTTAGCTCATTCTACCCATCATGTTCAGTGATAACTCTATACAAATGAGCATGGGATTGTTACATTTCATGGCTTTTCAATGAGATTTTCACACAATGATATGATAGATCATTGATTACTGTACATTTATTGTTTCTATACATCACTAAGAGCTGAGTTCTCTTACATCTTCAAGTTCTGTTTGTTGTCTTATCATGACACAAACCCAAATCAAACCCTATATTTATAAAGTAACATCAAACCATAGGCCAATTGGTCCTAGTTCATGCCCTTTAGATAAACTGTACATAGTGATACTAAAGGCAACCACATACTCACAAAATGATTAAATAGATTTAATTGCTTTCATATACATAAGAAGTCTACCCTACTATCTTACTTCACATGAGTGCTGATATTTATGTGGAGACAGCCATTTTCTGCATATTACAGCTTACTGCTTAATTGCAGAAGTAGATAGGGTTATGCTGAACTCAGTTCGTTTGAAGCCTCCCTCTTTGTGCATTTCCAATATCACTAATTATTGTCTAGTTACCATTCAGTACTGAGGGGCAGTTGATTCCACATGCACTAGGATTTAGTACAGCAGAGCTGCAGTGAAGAGCCATACTGTCACGCTCATTCCATGTTTGCCTAAGTAAATTTTTGAAGTTTTGAGAAATTATGTGTTCTCAACCCATTGCTCAAAGCCAAATAATGAGGCAGATTGGTTTAGCTTGTAAAATTTAGATAAAATAACGTCAAAACTCTCCATAAAATTGATAATAAACAACTCAAATCATGAAAAAAATGACACAGGCAAATGTGGAATGAGCATGGCAGTATTGATACAGGCATGCAACACAAAAGATTTGGGTTTGTTTTTTTTTATTGCATGTAGGCCTACTCATACTATTAAAAGGCTCAGTGTGACTCTTGTTATGACTGCAGATATTGTATGTTGTATGTGGATGCCATGAACTTGTAGCCGCCGGTTCAGCTGTTGAATGGATAACAAAAATGATTTGACAGTATATTACCATGTAATTTGACAGTATATTACTGTCTGGATGTGATCACTGATTTTATCTTTTCATATCAATCTGTGAACATTATTTTCAAGAGAATTATCTTCACGATATAATAATGTGAAAGATTGTTTCTGTACAGTCAACTGATAATGACTTCAGGAGCATTGTATCAATGTGACACTGAATGATTTTATATATTTTTATCATTTTTTGTGTTGCACCGATTAGACTATATTTATGTTACACTACTTACATCTACTTCACAAGACAGGAATATTGGTAATACAGTCTTGAAATATGCTAACCAAATACATTAATATTGCATTTACCAATCAGTGTGGCATTACATAGATAGGTGTCCCTTTAATAGATCAATATTATATGTAAATACATGAGAGTTGCATGGAATTTTTCAGTGTTTTCACTGAAACAGGCTCAGCCTGTGCTTATGAAAGCACTTCTGAAAATAAGTCTTGTTTCAGGGCAACATATTTCCAAAATTAAATTGTGTTGATGCCATAATGTCAGTTCCCACACAAATGATAACAACAAGGCCGCATATGATCTTTTTGTCGGCATGAAAAGATCAAATTCTACATAATACTGTTGATGTCGGTTGATTTTGCACATGAATTCTGATGCTGCTGTCAGAACTAGCCAATAAATTCTGAATAACATGGTGCGAAAGTTTGTTAAATGTGTTATAAATATGGCTGAAGTCATTTTTCACAGTGTTGTGGCAGCAGCTGTTTTTTTGGGAAAATATATTGGAGCATTTTGGTTTTTTTTCAAACATGTCGAAATAGGCCTTGATTTCATAAAACAACATGGTACTCTTATTTAAACTTGTTGTAAGTCTTAACTCCGCCCATTTTTGAAGTACAGTGACAATATGGCTTAATTTGTGGAATATGACTTCATGCATAAACATGAACAAAATGCAAAATTCCAGAACAAGCAGTTCCACACAGCAGCATTGTTGGTGTTCCCATAGAAATTGTGATATTGTGGAGCTGGCCATTTTTGGTCAGAGGTCCTGGGACTTTAAATTTGAAACCAGTGTTTCAGCTGGGGCTGCTAAGAATGTTACACCAGGTATAAACCAAGGCTTACTATATCAGTGTTATGCTGACTGTCCTGATTTTGTATGGAGTGTTTTCTTATAGAGCAAAGGACTTAATGATGTGGGAAGATAAGACTTCATAGGGGGATCAGGGGAAATGTTTCACAATTATGCAGAACCATTGCAATAGTCCATATTTTCTTCCTTCCATTCCTGTGTTTGTTTTCTTTGCAATTTTGTATTCCTAGAATCCATGTGGCCTTGACATTATAACTGCTTAGCAACAGTTTATGTGGCATTTATTTCATCACCAGCTGATGTGAGTTGTAAGTTCATATTCACATAAGCAAAAACTCATCATAAGCTTTTTATCTTGTATATGCATGATTACTTAGAGTTGATGTTTACTTATTTGAGAGATTTAGTAATTTGAGTGTTAATAGTTAATGATTTATACTATCATACATAAAAGCTTGCTGAAGCAAAACCCCTTTACGGAATGAACATTTTCTTCAAGGGAGACAATCTAAAGAGACCTGAAAGCTAACCCATGCTCGCACACTATCTTTGTGTTCAGACTTGGTCCAGCAGCTTAAGTTGTAAACATTTTCAGGTCAGAATCTCATAAACATGAGCTAAATCTTTACAAACTCAAATGCTTGATTATAATAAAACTTTCTATGCTTTTTTTTGTTGTTGTTAGAAATTTACATGTCCTTACATTTGGGGTCATATTGATTTTGTATATGGCTTCAAAAGTATATTTATTTGCGCTGAACATCTTAAGACATGTAAATAAGCTGGAGATATTATCTTCCAGTCATAATAGGAATGATAATGATAGGGTTACTTCACAGTTTGAGAACAGACAAGGCAAGCAACTTTGCATTGTGAGTCCTTAAGTGTGAATAAAGATTAATTTTCAATGCACAGCATCTCCTCAGACTGAACAGGAACCACCCTCTAGACACTGGACCATGATTTTGTTATATCCTCTTTATTGCCATAGTCCTTATCTGCTCAAAGATATTTATGCCTTTTAAGCGGACTTGTCTCCAAAGATTCCTGTTGTGTACATGTGTCTCTTAACAGTCAGTGCTTATGCCACAGGCTTTAAGTTTAATTTATTAACCAGAGATTCACTCTTCAGAGCAGTTTTTGAAATCAGAGAATGTTGTCGTTTGGTCAGAAAGAATATTAGTGAAAGAGACTGTCTGGAGACAAAAGTCACTTTCAGTTTTTTGTTTAATTGCTTGTTTTTTTATTCCTGTCATGAAAGATTGCCCAGAATATTGTTATTAGGTATTGTAATCATACATCTACAACTATCTTTTTTCACTTTCTTTTCACTTAATTTATGACTAAAATGGGTATGTTCTGACCAAATTTTGTAATATACATGAAACCACAGAGAATTTCATGAAAATTGAATGGCATCTTTGATTAACCCGGGGTCAGCTTTGCCCTCTTTTCACTGACCAACAACAGCATCTTTGGTCTTCTGGTGACATCCATGTGGACAACATGGCCCATCCAGAGAAATTTGCTCAAAATCAGTAAGTAATCACTGCTTGGCAATCCACATTTTTCCAGGATTGCAGATTGGCTGACTGTCTTGGTGTTGCTTAATATTGGTAAGGGCAAGATGGCTTTTTTCAACAACTGCTCCTCGAATTCTCCTCCAGAAAAGATAGAGCTTTTTCCAGGAGTTTGCTCAACCTATGGTAGTCTCATAGCCTACTGGATGATTTTGCACTGCTTCTGATCCAGCCCAACTCATCCTTCAGCTTGGAAGATGTTCAGTGCTATTACACGTGATGATTGGGGATTCTTTCTTGCCTTTTGATGGTCAAAACTATGGTAGGGAATAAAGAAATGCCTGACTTGAAAAAAAATTATGGCAGCATGGACATTCCATATTAGTTCTTACTCTGTCATTTGGAGACTGCATTTATTTCACATATGTAAGAAATGTGTATACCCTGTTCAGCTAATTTTGATTATCATGATATAACTTAGGAATATGAGGCTTTTTTGAGTAGCAGCAAAGGTCTCCTTAGATATCAAGGTTTGCGTTTTTATTTGGGGCCTTTAATGTTGTGCTGTTTATTTTTCAGCCTTTTTATGTTCAGCCTTTTACTATTGCTCAGCATCCAGAAATAATAACACCTCTCATTTGAGTGCAGAGTATGTGACAAAGCTTTTTTTTGCTGATCACAGAGTGATATATCTGTCTGTGAAGCATGGAAGATCAACCAGGGTTGCTTGCAAGTTGTCACCTCAGAAAGCAAAAGGAATCCATATTTCCAAGAACAATATATTTGTTTACAAAATTTTTAATGGAACTAGACATAGACCAAGCATAGACATTGTCTGCGAATGGAGCACTGATTATATCACCCACTTTGGCTATAAGAATCTTTATTCATTTTGATTTTTAAACACTTTACTCCTGTTGGTGATGTTACGAAATGATTTCCAATTTGTGAAGTGTGTTCCAGATCCAAAATTTTAATTTCAGATTTTCATATCAAGAAAGCTAGGACATTTATGCCCATGAAACTTTACACTCTTAAATATGTCACAGCATTGAATTTTGAAATATTTGGCTCCCAGACTAAAATCTATATAGTGCACACAGGTTGGGGAATTTAATAATATAAAATAATAAATTTGGCTTGAGAGAAATTGAAACATCTACTGTATGTTATATTTATTGTAATACTCATCAGTTAATACCATAACACTAAAGCAGAACAAAATGTGAAAAAAGACATAGATTTTATCCTGATGAAAACCGTAGATCTGGAGGATTTTGCAAGGGATAACTCAAAGAGTGTTTATTAATTTTCTTTCGATCTTGGCATATTACTTTGTTTCATAGTCAAGATGATATAGCATATATTTGGTGGCAGATTGAGCTTCTTGAAAATTATTTATGTTGTCCGGGGGCTCAATTTCATGAGGTAAACTAGGGATAGGATTTACATTATAAAGAATAGTTTCAAATGTAGCAATTGTCACTCTCTTCCATAGTATAAGACCATTATGAACGTAGAACTGATTTCGCGAGTACCAAATTTCAAGTTGATTTGACCAATAATTGTTGACATATCATTGGCAAGAGAGTTGTGGCAATAACAATATCATAGTTTGGAGGCCTCACTTCCCTTAGTGAATTGTGTCCATTTCATGCTCCATTATGTTTTGCTTACCTCTAGAGTAAACTGTAACTAAAGGACAGGAGAAATAATTGCAGGGCATTTTCATTTGTGTGGAATGTTTTTTGCTAGGATGTATTTGATCTATGGTATATACTGCAGTCAAATCATGTTTTAGGAGAAGAATAGAGGAGTTTATAATGCATAGTAACTACAGAAATTTTATTATTTAAAATTTACACTACAACCAATCAGTAAGCTGTCTTTGAAAACAATGATAACAATATCGTGTTAATTGCAGAATTAATGATACATATGGGTCCCATATGCTTTGAGTTTGGCCATCTTGTTTGTTTCTCCAGATGAAGCCTGAATTTTTCTATATTTTTCTATATTTCTGCAACATCTTCCTCACAGTTATATTTGAACTTCCATAATGATTGTCACAGCAGTTATCACAGTGTCATCAGAAAATGTGACTCTTGACCACAACTGAAATTTCTAGCACTGTACTTTGTGTTGTGTTCACAGTACAGTGCAACTTTCAGCTTATTACAGCATATGCATCTTATGTGTAACTGCCCGACAAGTGAAGCATACCTTGCATTTTGATAGTATTGAGATACTGGTATTACCAACAGGTTGGCCAAAGCTGGTTAAATTGACATCTGACTTAATTAGTAGAAAAGATTTTGGCTTTCAGAGACAAAGTGACACAGCCACAGTTTTGAGAAAACACTGATGAGGTTTCAGATTAGATATAGATAGGCCAAAACTAAGTAGCACCCACGATAATTATTGATGTACCTTTTTTCTGACAGACTGGTCATATCTTCATGAGAAAATAACATGAAAAATTTCAACCCAAGTGCAGTGAATTTAAAGAAAACATTGAGACTACCTATGAAGTTTGGTCAAGTGACATAAGCTGTCCAATCACATTTTTATCAAAATTATCTGTGGAGGCCACATCAATTTTCAAGGCCTTTATGAAATTTTGTTGTACATTTTTAGTTTGAAATAGGATGGTAAATATATCAAACTTTTCACATATATCAAAATTGAAATTTGAATAATTAGATCCAATGATACCTTTTCACAATAATTTTTATTGATTTCAATAGTGCCAAACAGCACTTCATTCTATCGGGTGGCTTCACGTAATAGTTACAGTAAAGACATATTCACTGGATGTTCATGCCACAGGGGGTTAAATACTTTTATAGATAGAGTAAAATTGTACAGCAGAATATATTTAATCAGATTTACACTGTGCTAAGTTTGTTATGTGTAACTTAAGAAAAAATGATTCTCTTAGAAAAATCCATGTGGTCCAACTTTTTTGAGACACCCTGTAACATATTAATCCTCTTTACTTACAAACTGGTGATAATTTATGTGAATCTAACATGATTGATAAATTCTGATAATATGTCATATTTTTAATGGATATTTATATAATCAGTATGTTATCTACAGATAACAGATAAAGAGCATGTTAGCAGTGAATGTTCGTAGAGAGATTGGTATACATCATCTGGATCAAAGGGCATTATTAGGTGTGGATGTGGGCATGGAGAATATAAAAGCAGTGCTTGTAGTGTAGAAAGTGTTAAGCCAGTGTAGAAAGTTTACAAAGTGTGGATGTTGGGAATGAGAGTGTGTTTCATATGACCTAACTGGCAAGTTGGATGTTGGTAAATATGTAAGACATGAATATAGAAAGTTTTTAAGCACTAATAAGTTCCCCCTTTCTTGAACGGGATCATGGTGATTACATTGGCAGAGCCAATTCGTGCGTATATTTGTAAATTTTAAATCTCTAAATGAAGAGGGATGTGACAGTCTCTTTCCACTTTCCAAAAGTTTCATCACATTCAAGCTAACAATGAAGATATTTGTCTTGCACTTTCTCCATAAGCTCTGGTGCACACAGTGCAGGGTACCACTCAATAGTGTTCAAGAGCCGCATCATGGAGAGAATTTATTATAAATTACTGTTGCTTTAGTTGAATTCATGCTTTGAATTGCTGTTGCTTTCTTTAAATTTATACATCTGAATCATGGTCCAGTCACGCGCCAAATACCTGAAAGGCACATCTACAAATAACAAAACGTCTTTTGTGAATTTTTGACTGTATTCTATGCTTTTTCACAGCATTCTAAATGCCCCAAATTTGAGTTTATAATTTTTTGATATAGACATGTATGTGAATGCCTACAGTACTTAAAAGGTGAATGTAATGAATACATGTACATATGTTATGTCCCATTAGTTCAAAGGGTGAAGTAGTATGTTTAATGGAAATTGATAGGAATTAAGATGAGGATTAGAGAGTATGTTCATGAGTACATAAAGTATGAAAGATGTGGATTAGAGAGTATCGTCATTTGAACAGAGTACAGAAAATATGATGGATATGAATGAGAGTATCTTCATGCACACAGAAAGTATGATAGATGCTGATTACAGAGTATGTTAATGAGTACAGAAAGTATGATAGATGCTGATTACAGAGTATGTTCATGAGTACAGAAAGTATGATAGATGCTGATTAAGAAAGTATGTCTATGAGTACAAAAATATGAAAGATTCAGATTAGGGATTTTCTGCTTGAGTACAGAAAGTACAACAGAGACAGGCTGGAGAGCATTTTCATAAAAACTGAAAATATGCCGATTCAGATTAGAGATTATGTCCATGAGTAGAGAAAGTATGAGGGAATTTAATCAGGATGCATTTGACAAGTTGAAAGTCTTAATCATGAATAAGGAGATTATGCTGTCTGTGCAATAGAGAGTATGTTTGTGAGTACAGAGAGCATGTATGATGTAGATCAGGGAATATTTGAGTACATGAGATTGTTAACGTTTCCTAACGAAAGTGCTTATGTTGATTTTTCTCACTAAAATCAATTTCTTGTATCCTGGTGATCTACATGTCAGTACTGATTTACAAACAAAACATAGTTACAAAACAATGCATGACCATAATATAATAATAGAAATGAGAAGAGGACTGTGTTGATGCAAAGAGCAATATTCAAGTAAAACCATTCAGTTTTCTTAAAAACATTTGTAGCAAAAATACGCCTTTTTGTCGGTAGATGTGAGACTATGTGAAGTCGTGCTGAGTGTTATGCACAGAGTGGTAGATGAAAGCAAGTTAGAGTAAATCCTAATTATACAGAAAGTAAGCTGACTAAAGGTTAAAGAAGGAATGTTAAAATGTTGTCTGAACAAGTCTGTCTTTACTAAATGTTTACACTTTTTTATAGTGCAGTTTTTCTTCTGTGTCATTGTTTGTTATGTTATTCCATCCCATATTGCAGAACTTGCAACTTGAGTTGAGTATTGAATCACAGGTATAATGATTTTGCCGGTCAAGTATATGAAGGTACATTTTGCTATTTTTGCTTTATTTGTACATGCTGTGGGAACCTAAACTCATAGTTTTGTACATGCCATGGGAACCTAAACTCATAGTTTTGTACATGCCATGGGAACCTAAACTCACAGTTTTGAAGGTCATAATTTTAACAAGAAATAGAGCAAGAGTGTACTTGATGTGAGTGAAACGATATTAGAAATTTAAATGAGGGTTAATTTCCAGCTTTTTTTTTTTTAATATATCACTGAGGCTGAACAGACTAAACTATGAAAATCCGTTTTTATAGACTGATCTGTATAACTTTCTACAAGGTTTTTCCTCAACTAGTTTTCCGACTCCNGGCCAGCCTGGAGTGCGCGGCTATAATCACGTTCAAAGTCACGAGGTGTCATCCAAAACTCATAGGTCTGTGCTTATAAAAGCCCGTAGACTTATTATGGATATTACATTCCTCCATTACCTACGAAAGAGTCCATTTGGGAGTCAGCACAATGATTCCAGCACCGCTGCCAAGCCTAGAAGCATTCCTTGACAACTATGTATCAGCAGGCAAGCACCATCTGCGATTTCACGTATATTTCTAATCTAAAATCTGATTCCGATTTACTGGATTTTCGTATTTGGAAAGTGGAAATAGTCACACACAGTAAAATCCGACAAAAACAGAAGGTGGAGGGCAGTGGCTGTACAGTGTATATTATTTGATACTCATTGTGCTGAGTCTGTTGCTGCTGGGCCTCTTTGCAAGTCTTTCCGTGTTCTCACTTGACGCAACCTCTTCATGATCCCACAGTAAAAAATCGGCATTAACCGTTTGAACTGTAGATAGCACCATACGAGGTGTTCCTGTTTCCAAGGGTGAAAATCCAGCTGCAGGAAAGGAGATTTGAGATAAGGGAGGAGATAATTATAATTATATATAGGATTCGCAGATCGTGCTTGATATGCTGACACCTGCAGACTTTCAGGGATACATCTAAGCTTGGTACCGGCGCATGAATCTTTGTGCTTATCTCCAGAGGACTCCCTCGAAGTTGATGAAGTATTGTAAAATCTGGAGTAAGTCGGCGAACTTTCAAACGCTCAGTCCGGGGATTTCTGTATCGCACCTCGTAGTCTGTCACACTAGTTTTTACAGTGCTGTCTGATCCACGATTTCGCAAATATTGCTTACTTGTCTGGTTTTACAGACCCCAATTTGCCTTGATCCTATCTTGCGCTCAAGCGTATTCAGTATAGCCTCAGTTCGACGGGAATTATAAAAAGCGAGGAACTGTTAACTATCATATTCGCTCACACAATATTTGTCTTGATTATTTCTCTGCATGTGGTTCAGTTTGCAAATTTCATTTCAATTGTCTGTCAAGAATGAACAGCTTTTGAAGTCAGGTAGAGGGAACCAATTAAATTATGATTTTGGCAATAAAATTGTGACAAGAAATAAATATGGCAAAATATCCGAGTCCTTGTTTTAATTTCTCTATACCCCAGCACCATATCACCCCAAACTGACCCAAACCCCTCTGTCCTTCCACAGTCCCTTTCCACCCTTAATGTTATTAATTTTCTTTGTCTCTCT
>JAWQUT010000088.1:1374014-1398212 GCA_033807755.1 Ellobium chinense | reverse complement strand
TTCCCTCCATGTTTAGAAACGAAGGTCTGGGCTAGGCAGTGAGAGAAATCAGACGAGCATAAGAAGGGGTGGTGATTAACAATCCCTGAGTAGATCAACTGGTCCTAGGGACCATCAAACAAATAAGAAGAGTGCATGAAAAGAGAAGCAGGCTGATTATCAGCTGCGCCCTATAATTATTGTGAAGCCCGCTGATTTCAGTGGACAGTGAATGAAGGCGCTAGGATCAGTACGCGGAGGTTTAGTTCGTGGCACAAGCTATTTTTTACTTAGTTTTCAATTCGTGTGGATTGTGGCGTTTATAAATGGACATGCCCTCTTCTCATGTTTTACACTCTGTCTGTAGATCTCTTAAAGTTGTGGGATGCATCTTTCATTCTTGTCGGCATAAACTGACGAGCACTATAGCATGTGCCATAGATTCATGTTGTTTGTTTGCGACAGAAGTATTGGGAAGTTCTTGAAGTCATCAAGATGGCATCTGCTATTCAATCTTTAATTGCCATCTCAGAGGCCATCGCCGTCCCTGACAAGTTCCAAAAGGGACCCGTGTCTGGGAATTTCTTCGGCCCGTGGATAGTTGACGAGAGATGGTCGCCTCGAAAACGTCACTTCACTATTTCTAGAAGAGGTGGGCCACGACCATCCAGATCCACATTTAGGAGAACGAACCAACGCAGTTCAGAGATCACAAACCGCGAGCACATCCCAGCAAGCAAGAACTACTCAACCATTGGACAAAAGAACTTAAATGAGCGTCAAGCTCGGTTTGCCAGATGGGAAAACAAGGAGGGTAATGTGTTGGCTGATGAAGCCAAGAACTCAAAAATAGATGGTGAGTCGGTGAAACAAAATGCTGACACCATTCAGTCACAAACTGAAGTGCAACGGTCATCTCTTCCAGCGCTTATAACCTTGACCTCTGACACTGGCGACGAACGTGCAACTTTTGGCCTCGGGAAGAACCTGGAGCTTAACACTAACAAACTCTATATCAGCCAACGGCAACCTTCCCCTAGAAATGTAATCTCGGCTCCAAGTGGAAGTTCCGTTACTGACTATGTCCCCATGGACTCTCACAATGATCTTCGTAACAGTATTTTGTGTGATGCCAGAGACAACGAAAAAGATGTCTTGAAACGAGCCCTGGAGAGAAGAAGACAAGTCCCGCCGCTTTCTAAGTTTGGTGACATCTCGGAACACATGAAGCATTACCGCATGTATCATACAGTCTTGGGGACAGGCAGCGTCTCGCTTGCCAACCAAGTGACTATCTGGTAAGTGGACTCCATCTTGATTGGGGGCTGACAACTGTCCTAGTTGTTGTCGTGGCTGCTCAGCTATTGTTGCTACATTTGTTGACCGACCGATCGACAGACCAACCCACCAACCGACGTACTGATTAACTCGTTGGCTGGGCAGCTAGGATGCTTGGCTGGCCAGTGGTTAACTGACCGACCGACTGACCGACCGACCGACTGACCGACTGACTGACTGACTGAGCCTAGTGCATCGATGTCTAACCGGTTGACTAATCGAAGAGTGCTATTGACGAGAAAAGAGGACTGCATAAAAGCACCGAATAGATGACAATGTGATATAATGTCGGACGAAAGAGCCTATTTACTGTATCCGTTGTAGACCATGACCTTTCGAATGTAGAAGGGTAGGTTCAAAAACATTAAGGTCTCATACTAGGGTGTATATGATGCATTTTGCTTGGTCCTGGGGAATTTAGTTCCTGAATAACGAAGATGACCACCGATAATTTGATAACAATTTGTATGGATTCTGTACGGGCATAGTCTACGATTAGAAACGAAATTTTATTTCAAGCAGGTTATCCTCAGGCACATCTATGAGTATTTTTCATTTGGCAGAGAAGAATTGAATTTTGCTGCGAACAAATCTTTCGTCGTGAAAATGGATGTAGAGATCTTTATTAACTAAAACTATCACTAATACAGTGATCTTCTTGGTAAACAGTCCCAACGAGTTCAAAATAATATCCTTGCAAGACCTGTTGAGACAAGTTCAAAACCTTAAGTGAGAATTTCCTACCGTCACTGATCTCGTATTTGTGTGACTCATTCTTTCGTCAATTCATTCCTTGATTATGTATTCCTCCCCATGTATCGGCTAATTTATTCACTAATCGAGTTTTCACTATCTGAATTGTTGAATTTATTGTTATTGTAGCGAGCAAGTGTTAATCAGTATTGGCGTGTAATGAAGAGGCACTGAATACGATAGCTCTCCTTAGAAACGCCACTGANGGTTGGCTTTTGCCTAAATAAACAATCTGGAATGTTGAATCTGATTCGGTAATTTATTAATTTTCTAAACTTTCAGCGATATGAAGCCTGTCCAGTGGTCTGATGTATTCCCCCATAGACCCCTTACTGCTGCCACACCTGTCACAGACGTACCCATCTTTCGATTCAGCGTGGCAGACTTCCACAAGGAAACACGAGAACATTCAGACACTCCAGGGTCACGACCATCTAAAGGCAGACCTCCAACGCCAGTAGTTGTTACACATTCCGCCCAGGGCCGGGAAGAGCTGAAGTCAGAAGGGATCAAGAAAACAGAAGGAAAGATAGTTAAAGATGTCAAAGAGGTTAAGGGTCTGACTGATGTGTCGACTGAATCAGTATCTCAGGAGCAATGTGAGAATGCATTCTTGAAGAACGGTAGTGAGAAGGAAGACACGGCTTCTTCGGCAGTAGTTAAGATGTCTGGAGTCTCTCGTAGCAGTGAGAGAAGCCGACCCTCCGGAGACGACCTCGGTGACTATTCAGATTTCGCTGATTATAAGAGTTATCTCAAAGCTCAGCGAACAGCATCCAAAAATAAAATGATGGAGCCAGGTGGACAACCGGACAGTCTGGCGTCCAGTGAAGATAGCTCTTCAAGTGGCATCACACGTGTCGTGAAGAATGAAGACTGTGCTGAGAGGAAGATCTCAAACAGAAGGCAAGCGCCTGTTCTAAGTCCGGTCAGAGAAGGAAGGAAGGTGCATCCTGATGGTGTCGAGACTTACTCGAGCAGACCAGAGAAAGGTGACGTACACAGCAAGCCTGGACCTGATGGAAATCTCAATAACAGATATCCAGGCGTTTTCTGTCAGAGGCGAGTGGTGGCCTCCATAGCTGCACTGTCCAGAAACAGATCTAAGAAGCCCAGGCTGTTTGTGGACGCCCAGAGCCTTAGAGAATCCGTGGCGAGCAAAACTAGAGAGGGTCAAAGGAAAGTTCATCATTATTCATTATCTCGCAGAGGAGAGCGAGATGGGAAGCCGTATTTCAAATACGTGATAGATCCTGCTGATAAAGACCACGGCCATTCTTGGGACGGAGGAGGCATCAGATGTAATGAGAGTGCTAATCTTGACAGCGGAAACTATGGACTTGAGAGACAGACTGAGGAATGTTTTGTTGAGGACCTCCACTCTTCTCTGGATCATGGAGTAAGATCTAAATACTCACGGCTATCTGTACCAAGTGAGAAAGTCGGGTTAGTGACAGCGTATGATTTTAAGGGTTACGTAAAGGCTTTGAGAGCCGAAGCTGCAACTACTAATTCAGTCTCTCAAGCAAACGGTGATTTGATAGTCCAGCCTAAAAAGCTGCAGTCTACCCCGCGGGAAATCCGGCCGTCGACCGTAGGCGACAAAGCCACACTGATTCTAGGCACAAACAAGCACTGGTGTCCAGGAGACAGCCGAATAAAATCTAGAGGAAGAGGAGGGTCAAAGAGCGAGCCCAAGAGTTTGAAGAGTGATCTTGACAATGCAGAATTTCCAAGAAATGTTATGTCAGCGTCATTAAGATTCAAGCCCACATCACCAGCTACGTCAGCTTTCGTCATCGCTGCTCCCCCAACTCCGGCAAATATTGAAAGACGGAGCATCGTCCTGCCGCTAGAGGAATTCCTTGATGTGGTCATGGACGGGAAAGGAAAAACAAGTTTTTCTCAGTGGAGCAATTGTCTCAACACATCTGCCAAATCTGCGCTAGGGTCATGCAGCAAGTCTTCCACAACTGGAACATCACGCGAGAAAGGTTTATTGAAGGTTGTGTCTTTTGCAACCCCAGTCAATCAGTTCATATTTGCTAAGCAAGTCACACGTCAGTCTACACAAGAGCTTGGGATTGAGGGAAACCAGCGGAATGTCTCAGCTGCTGATAGACTGTTTCGTGAGCGTGCTGCGCGTTCATATCGTTTGAGACTGTCTGACTTTGGGCTGCCAGAGAAAGCCAGGAAGCAAACGCCAATAAATAAACAGAAAGTTGTCAGTGACAGGCTGAACATCTATCAGAAGGGAGATAAGGAAGTTACTGCCTGCGATGATGAGGAAATGTTATTCAAAGAAGAGTGTACAGGAAGATCAGCTGTCGCAGACGAAGATGCCGGCAAAGCTTGTGTAAATTCTAATTCGCTAGACTTCTTACAGCTGGTGCTTGACGAAAATGAGCCAGTTACACAGAGTGACTCCTTGACATTGAATGAAGACAATAATGTAAATGAAGGTAACATAGCAGCTCACTCAGCTACGATGTTCACTGCTAAAATCAGTTCTGTTTCCCAAGACCCTCAAAACTTGAACCTTAACCTTAACAGGAGCCCTGTCTTTGACTCAGCCTGTACCCATAAGTCTGGTCTTCACGTTAAGCCTTGGCAATCTGGCAATGTATCTTCAGATCCATTTATTTCTCCGCGAACGTCCTCTCGTTTGTCCAGTAGCCCTACCGGAGACGAACGGAGCAGACTGAGACGGGAAGTTCTTCGATTGTTGGCAGACAGACGAGCCTCTTCTGCACCTAGTACACCAGCCAGCACCCACTGGGATTTGTTATCAGGCAGCAGAAGCAACAAACTTAATGATAATAATATTCACAGCAACAGTATTAACTTTATCAGTAATGATATGGACATCTCAGAAGCTTCTTCCGACCACGATAAATATCTGAGGATACAAGAAGTGAATGCTGCTGAAAAGGAGTCTTTCATGAACATTCTTATGAAAAAATCACCAGTTCTCGACAGTACAACAAAGGCTATGACATTAACATATAACACCACCGTCCCAGAAAGAAAATGTCCAGGAAAAAATGGCGTCATATTCAGACAGAAAGCTTCCACCTCACTGGTCCAAAATAGTTTGCAGAATGACAAAGTCCGTCATAGTACACCCCAGTGGAATGAGACAGTCACCACGGAAAATGACATTAGCATAAAGCCTGACTCTACATACACGCCATCAAGTTCACCAGTGTTTAAAGATACTGGTCAAACTTCAAAGCAGAACGAGAAGCAGCCCAAACTTAGCCGCACTCTCTCTGAATGCACTGAATTAAAGTCACAGCGACAAGCTCTCCAGGCTACAAAGGAAAACCAAGAGAAGGTTCCAACACGCCCGAAGACGGTCCGATTTTCCAGTCAGGTCAAGTTTAGTGACGACATTTGAAAGTGTGGATTTATCATCACTTGATACTTCATATCAATTTTATGGTATAGTTTAGTAATTTTAAGTTTCTACATTTGACGTCCGATATTGTCAAAAATGTACAAATTAATCTTACCTCATGTAATCTATTACCATTTTACACTTGTATATAGGCCTGCTACCTTATGGTGACTTCCCAAATTATTTCAGTGCTGGATTGTTAACTTTATATGCTTAACAGCACAGTTCTTTTTATTTTTTTGGTCGAAGTGACGACCTGAGATAACTATGATCAATTGAGAACAAGCTTGCATTCAGATCATTAGGTACTGTAAGCTCTGTAGACCCGTCCTTCGAAAGGGTATCATCTCTGTTATTGTAATGAAAACTAAAAAAATATACTCCGTTTTTCCCAATAACCCTCAATACTAATTTGCTGTATTAAGAAAGATGTTGCCATGAACTTTTAGGTAATCTGTGACTGATTTTCGTGCATGCCTGCATCTAGTCTAAAATCTACATGTTTTGATCAGCTAATCGTACTCTGATGATGGATAAATGGAAAGGGACGTAATGATTTTTGGAGTTGTGGCTTGTCCTGCCCGGATAGTTGTGCGTGCATAATAAATAGAGTGGTCTGCTGCAGTGTTAGGCGCGTACAAATATTAAATATTCAAAAAAAAAAAATTAAAAGCTCAGAGAGAAGATAATCAAAATCATCCAGTTTTGTAGTGACGCTACTTCAGAACAAGGCCATATTCCTTATGTTGCCGTTTTAACCCTAGTGATGCTATCTCGAAATTTTACATTTAAGCTTAATAAATTTTATCCGTTGTACATGCAAACATTGAAGCAAAAGGCTCAAACATCAGTTTCATGTGACAGAATGAGAAAGCAATGTACAGAACTTTATCTGTAGTCAGATTTACCTGAGACCCACTCACTGTCCGCAGTCAGAATCTGTGTATTTACTAAAATGCCGTTGACCCTGATAAAGGTCTAGACTATATCTATCAAGAGAGATAATTTTGTGAAACCTTGAACTGTCTTCAGCTTCACTGTTTAACTTTGCGCCTTTTGTTTTCTCGTCTGCCTCTTCCTCTTGTTTATGATATGAGTGATCATGGCTTAAAGGGACAGGGTTAATATTTGTTTCACTACCCTAAAATATCCACATTATTTTTTTCAAAAACCTTTAAACCTTGTACATTTTTCCTGCGCCTGACTATTTCTGAGAAAACACTGTCAAATGTCGGGATTTTTTACGCCACCATCGCATGCGCTGCATGACTTCATAAAGCGAGAAAAACTAGCAAGCGACTGGTGCAGATACATGTGCAAACTGCCTGGACCAAACGTCACGTCTGCAAGCCTGAGTAATGGCGGTACCCACAGGATGGAAATCCCGACATTCCTACGGTGTTTCCTCAGAAAGTGTCAGGTGAAAGGAAAAAATGTACGCTTTTTTAAATTTTGTGAAAAAGACATAATTGTGGACTGAATAGGCTATGAGGCAAATAACTATCTTTGTCCCTTTAAGGGACATCATGTGATATACCTAGTTGTATAGAATCTGCATGTTTACAAACACCATACAACGAAATTAAAATACAAATCAGAACATGGAATCGTGTGTACTCGTAGCCCAATCTCATTGTAATCCTCTGACCTTATATTTCTTATTTTCTGTATATTATTAGGCCTATTATCACGTTTTCTTCACGAACTCGAGCACTTAGCATCCAAGTTCGTAAAGTCATACAGCTCATAATGCATAAGGTCTCTCTATTCACTCAAAGCAAAAAGT
Source organism: Ellobium chinense (assembly GCA_033807755.1). Taxonomy (NCBI): domain Eukaryota; kingdom Metazoa; phylum Mollusca; class Gastropoda; order Ellobiida; family Ellobiidae; genus Ellobium; species Ellobium chinense. The sequence continues at coordinate 1,390,956 of JAWQUT010000088.1, read as the reverse complement.
CTAGAAAGACAAGAGTAATGACAAAAGGTTTAAACTGAACAGTCGAGCGAATCTCGAAATCTCCTTCCTCTCCTCTCTCTCTCTCTCTCTCTCTCTCTCTCTCTCTCTCTCTTTCTCTCTCTCTCTTTCTCTCTTTCTCTCTCTCACTCTCTCTCTCATCCAACCCCTTTTCTCTCCAAAAGAATTTTTCTCGTCCACTGGTGCGAGTCTCCTTAAAAGTGCGAGGCCGATCCGGCCCATGCCCAAATTGTTTCTGGGTGATGATGAGAATTACATAATGCTTTCACTGGGAGCAATACGCTCTTGACGGCCTATTTCCTCTCGGAACCGCCTCTGATTACGAGGCACAGGTATTTGGTTATTCAGCCCCGTATGCCTCTACATAAAAACAAGAGCACTTGTTGTCCTACAGCGTGTAACAACAGATTCGGTATCTAATTACATTACTTATACACAGTAATGTTCAAATGCCTGTCCTTTTCAAAAAAACTTTGTAGGAAACATACGCATTTAACTAAACCTAGAGCTGGATCTAGAAGATGTTAGCTAAAATTCCCATAATGTTATTTTGCATTTATGCAGAAGAACTTGTGGGTTAACACTGATGTCATCAGCCACTGAGAAAGGACAGACTTTTGTTTTGCATTTATTTTGAGGCACTGAGGATAAAAAAATAGGAAAATAACATATAGAATAGACACCAAAGAGCAGCTTTATGACTGCAACATTTGTATTTTATTATAATTATTAAATGAAAACATTTAACAGCTATGCTGAACATTTTGCAAGTGAATTTTTGGCCTCCTCGTTGCGAAGTTCTGGTCCATTGCTAGGTATTTTTAAATACCATGAATTAGCACACTATCACTTCGAATTGTGGCCGTAACTTCCAGTTCTGCAGTATTTCGTGCGCATCTGACTGTTATGGAAAACTTTATGCTATTGCCTTATGCCTTTCCTTATTCCTCCTAAAACTCAACTAGGACATGTGGAATGTATAAACTACACAATTTCTATAACAGGCTACCATTGCAATAATATGTTTATGTAATAAATAACATGTAATAACCGCCTTTATATATATGAAATTCTCCAAAATTTGAGAAACTATTGAAGATATATTATAGTTATCCTGCTTCATAGTTTATCCTCATATTTAGCCAATCAGATTCACTTCCGGATCTAATCAGCAGTATCAAGCAGCGTCAGTGAACACAATACTCTCTTGCAGCCGTGTTTGACTCCCTGCCTTCGCATCTTACACATTCTCATCTGGATGCGTATGACAGAAGATTCAAATAAAGTGGAATAGAATATCTACTTGATCGACCCAAATAATCACGTACATATTGTGATATGAGATTCATTTTGCATATATACGATGGATCTCTGATTATTAGATTCTCCAGAGTGTTCATAAATACAGTGATTCCATTTTGGTACTTATAACGGTCCATGCGCCCCAAGATTATGGAAGTGTAAATCGATACTTTCTTTTGTAGCCAGCCATCCTTTTGTTGTACTCCTTGTCAAAGTACTCGTTCATGGCCACAGTGAACCAGTTCTTCCAGTCTCCGACATCACCTGAGGGATAAAAAGGCATTATTGCCGTTGTGGTAATGGTGAGGGGAATAGGGGTGCTGGTTTTTTTTTTCTTCTTCTTTATACGAGTAGCATTTTGAGCGAAACGACGATGGTATTAGTTATCTAAATATTGAATCTTCTCCATAATCAGTGGCGCTGTGCCATTAAGGGCATGTGGAGCTGAGCCCCACCAGTCGCCTCCACCTTTACTCCAAGCTTAGCATGTTTCCTTTTAAATGTGCATCTATTTTTTAAAATTCTGACAGAAAATTTCTGCTTTCAATAAATTAGACAAAGCACAGAGATACGTACGCTTCTATACCAAACCACAAACTTTGACAAACATGCTAGTAATAAAAGATGTTCAATTTAAACCTTAAGGGCTAAGCTGGAAGCAGTTGAACAAAAGCTGTAGTTTATTCCCTTTTGCCAACAGAAACTGCAGTACACCGTGGCTGGGGTGGCGAGTGGGGACTAGACTAATTGACAATTCGCAGAATACACTTAACATGCGTATTTATCCGGTAGGCTCAAGTTTATTTAGGCCCATGTTGTATACATATCCCCGAGTCCCTCGTTTTCTGCTTCAAAGTTCCCTTACGACTTCGAACATCTCGCAAATTCGAAGAAATGGACTAATCCCCTGGAATCTGAGATCATGAGGTCCTACTGTGTTTGAAAACACCATTCTCTCCGGTTCATTGTCACACTTAGATGCTGTAGTGATGATGATGGTTGAAACAGTGATGTTCTTTAATTCAGACCGGCAACGATGATATCGATGATGATGATAATGTGATGATGATGATGAGGATGATGACAGCGTACTTATTTTATGTTATTAATGCTGCTATTACTGTTGTTGTTGTTGTTGATGTTGTTGTTGTTGTTGTTGTCGTCGCTGCTGCTGTTGTTGTTGTTGTTAATGTTGTTGCTGCTGCTATTTTTGTTATTGTTGTTGTTGGTGGTGGTGGCGGTGGTGGTAGTGGTGGTGGTGGTGGTGGTAATGATGATGGTGATGATGATGGTGATGATTTTTATTTCTACTGAAAAAGGCTTTTTGCCGAAACGTTTAGACTGTCTTACCCTTTAGCGCTTTTTTAAATTGTCATTAAAATTATCAGCTGATTGAGATAGTGTTTTAAATTGCTCACTTTTTTACAATGATGATGATGAAATTTAAATATTAAAGTAAAATTTCTAAATTCTCAATTTCGCTAATTTGGACAGACCTTTTTTTAATATAAATATGGGTGTCAAAATATGATGATGATGATGATGATGATGATGATGATAATCATCAGTGCCTTTTTTTTTTTTTTAATTTTTACCCTTTCCCTCCTCGTGGGTTTATGCTTTATAAATAAGCCCGCCTGGACTCTCCCTCGATTTTCATTTAAATCCTATTTTCCGTATTTTATATGCCCACCTTGCATTACATATACCTTTAATAACGATAATATTATGCTAGTGGTAACGTGTAGTTAGGCCTCCTCTATTCGTAGATATTTTTTTTTATTTTTTTATTATTTTTTTACTGTCGAGATATACCAAGCTTGTCTCTTTTAAATATATGACTTCCTAACTTGACACGCTGCTTTTTCCACCCTCCACCTAGATTATTGACTGCTTGTAGCTCAGTTTTTCTTGGGGGAGCCCCTCATACTCCCTCCCTCCCCCCCTTTTACACACAACTCTCTTCTTCTTACCTTAATTCACTCCTCTACCAACTGTTTTTTCCCGTGATCCAGGTTCAGTTCTTATCGTCTTTACCCGCTATTTTAAGACTGTCTCACGTAATCGATCATAACTGACTTTTAACTCACTCTTCCGTGCTTGTCTTTTCTTTTTCTTCTTAATGTGGTTGCTTTTACTGTGAAAGTTATAACTCTTGTTTCATTTCTATTGATAAAGGCCTTAGAGCCAAAACGTTTAGATGTAATTTTCGATCTTAATTCTTTCCTAGATTTTTAATAAATTCCTTGAATTAAGGTTGAGCTTTTAATTTTTCTCAGTTTTAAATGATGATAATGATGATGATGACAACGAATAACACTAAGATTAATGCCAGCAAACCTTTCCTGAGGAAAACAGCGTTTTGGCTTTTGAAGAAGGCTTGGAAAGATTCTGGCATGGATGCAACTTTTGCAGCTTTACCAGCTTTCATTGTTGTAAAGCTGCAAGCCTCAGCTATTTTCTCACACATCTCGTCACTACAGCTAGTACCGAGGAAGTCATTCAGTCCTTTAACTCCAGCCACAAGATCCTACATACATATGATGCAAAGAAGGGTGTGACATTTGTAAAGCTGATGGTAGTTTCAGCGATGTTGGGGGTGGTTATGTGGAGTGTGATAGTACTAGTTGTGATACTGTCAGTAGTGAAGAAGGGTCATAATTTCATAGGAAAATTCGTGCATTTTGTACAGATCGTATATTTATCGATCATAACTGACTTTTAACTCACTCTTCCGTGAGACAAACAGACAGACAGACAGAAAGACAGAAAGACAGAAAGACAGACAGACAGACAGACAGACAGGCAGGCAGGCAGGCAGACAGACAGACAGACAGACAGACAGACAGACAGATAAAACGTATTAAAAGGTATTAAAATGTCATTTTGAGATTCATCTCGTTAATTACAAGCATTGGTATGACGAACTCTTTAGGTTTTGATCATTGTTTTAAGTAGTGGTAGTGGCAGTGGTATTGGTGGTGGTGGTGGTGGTGGTGGTGGTGATGATGATGATGATGATAATGATGATGTTAAGTTGAAAATAAGTATTTAAAAACTACCCCCTCTGCGTGCTCTCTTCTCCAGCACATGCTCTGAGATGTGTTTGCGTGCAACTATAGTGATGACGATAACGTTGATGATGATGATGATGATGGTGATGATAGTGTCTGTGTTACTACTTTTGATATAATAATTATGAGTGTGACGAATATTACGGCGTTCATGATGGCAGTGGAAGTAAGAGTCGCATAGCTCTGCTTTCCCCTGACCCTTAAAATCGTTTCGTACGCACNATCCCTTTGATTGTCTTCTGCCATATGAACCCCGGCGACTGGCCTATAATGCTTTTAAATTTTCCTGGTTTCCCATGGCCAGGAATTCTAGTAGTAGTTATCATCACTTTTGTATTGATCAAGATGGATGGCTCCATAAGGAAACAGCGCACAGCTATACAATAGCGCAAAAATGCCCCATAACACTACAGTACTGTACTGTACTGCTTTGACAGTGTATATCAAATACAGATCATGTCTTACATGCATTTGAGCTCATCTTTTTCGTTAGTACATTGCAATAAAAGTAAATAGACACGGTCCAGACATTGTTTACTTTCGATTGGCTTCACGCTAGGCTAGCATTAGTTGCGCTAGCCTCACTCGCGTGATCGTGTTTTCGTTCACTGGGCCGCACTGCATAATGAGTAATGCTAGACCTACATGCAAAAATACACTAGAGCTAAAATCCACTTTTTTTTATTACTTGACTGTGTCTCGGTATCCCTGTTATTACAGGTTTGGCTTTTGTGGGGCCCTGTTATGGCAGATATATTTTACTAAAGATAAAGAGGAAAAAAAATGGGGATTTGAAAAATCCCTGTTATAGCCGGATCCCTGTTATATCAGGGCCTGTTATAAATGGTTTTGACTGTATAGTGATGACGATAACGTTGATGATGATGATGATGATGATGATGGTGATGATAGTGTCTGTGTTACTACTTTTGATATAATAATTATGATTGTGACGAATATTACGGCGTTCATGATGGCAGTGGAAGTAAGAGTCGCATAGCTCTGCTTTCCCCTGACCCTTAAAATCGTTTCGTACGCACTTTGTGCATTCGGATTTCTGCATGCTTTTGCGCATGTGACATGTTATCAGAAGTGGGCAGAGCTCTGCATTTTACTGTAAGCTTGCTCACAAGTTTCATGTCCTCAAAGACAGACGTGTAAACCTCCATCTCGGGGTGGGCCTTTATGCTGTCCTGCCAGTTCAGCAGGTAATCAAACAAGTCACCATAGTAAACTGTAAAGATAAGAAAAGTACGATTCAGAGCTTGAAAACAGTATCATTACCTCAAAGTGTAGATTTACGCCGATTGAAATTTATATAATGAATGAATGGCTCTAAGTGTAAATGGGTGGTTTATATTATTATACGTTAACTGGTCGCTGTAGAGAAAGAGTGAGCTATCCCACATTTGCTGTGTTTTTAGAAATTGAGGGATGAAATTTATGTTGCCATTGAGTCATAGACACGTAAAAGAGAAAAGTTGGTGTTAGAAGTCCCCATAGGTCAAAAATAGTAATTTAACCGTATTTATAAAAGCAAGATTGAGTCAATCTATTTATAGAATCATTTACCGTCAAAATCGCAATAATTGTGGAATGGTTCGCTCTTGCTCTCCGGCGACTGTTAATCCATTACCTCGCGATGTAGAACTTCGCCAAATGAAATTTTTGTAATGAATAAATGGCTACTAGTTAAATGAGTGGTCTATATTATACGTTAATTATAAAATGTACATGTACACTGTGAACAGTTAATTGTGTAGAATTAGAAGTGTATTATATCGTTTGCCTATGTTTTCATTTGAAGTCTGAGCTCATGGCAATAAATTTGTTTACTTCGTTATATGTCTAGGCCAGGAGTGGCATCTATGCTGCCGTTAAAATGAAGAACCTAGTATCTACCATTTTCATGTTTTGCTACAAATGACGAAAAACTGTTTCTTCTAATAACTGTTGATAGAATAGTCGCATCGTTACCAATTTTACTATAGACGCCTTTAAAAATGAGGTATCGATGCCAAACTAAGATTATCAGACGCAAATTTTTCCAACGATTTTAACGATATAAAAATGTCCATTTGACCCAGATACGTAGATACTAGGTTCTTCATTTTAACGGCAGTATGGGAAGGTGATTTTATTTTAATGTCATCGCTCGGTGTTCTTTATGAGGGGAAATAATGTTTGAAATGTATGGATAACTCCGAATAGGCAACCACTACAGGCTAGGGGATAATAAAGTTTAAATACTGCCAAGTAATCAATCGACCAAGCATGGGCAGGGGACAAGCATGCTTGGCCTCGTTTTGAATTTGGCGTATGGGATAATAAAAAAATGTGCAAAGTTTGGTCAACAGACAGAGAGAGTGTGGGACGTATCCGGGAATTCAAAGAAAAAAACCAAAGTGTGAACAGTTCGCTAACATGAGCTAATATTTCTTGAGTAATGTAATTGTCCACGTACGTTTACCTTGTTGATCATGTCATTGAGATGAATTTCAGACTAATACAGCCTCAGAAAAAAATTATGTGAAGTGCACACATTGGGAACTTCTGTGTTTACAGTCGACTATAACAAATGGTGATTTTAGTCCATGAGTTGTGACACCTGAGATACTAAGGTTTTATCACTGGTTTTTCGCACATGATAAGCGTGATATTGAAAATTTTCACTCGTTATGAGCCTCCAAATAGCAACGGTAGAGAACAATAGATTCCCGTCTCTGAAGGGGAACTGTCATCTGCTAGTATTTTCATTATGTCATTTTATCCAGTAACAGAAATGAAAAAAATTAAATATTTTTTCATAAGTAATGTACTACCATTGTAGATTAGTTTATTAGTTGTCTTAATAAAGTTAGGGTGTCAGTCAACTCTCAAGATTAATTCAATATCAGAACAAAGCAAATATCAAGAGAATGCACAAGTTTCTTCCAATAACCCTGAAAAATGTATCAAACTTCGTGTAATTTTAAATCTAACATTTTGAAGATTAATGAATAAATCACTCATAAACTTTACCCAGTACAAAAGCCAACTTCAGCCCCGCCAAGGGTGAGCAAGATACGGCACTTAAAATATGTTTAAGAGAAGAGGTAAAGGCGAGAGTAAATATGGTTAAGATTATCATGTATAACGTCACAGGGACACTCGCGTTTTTGGGGGTTTTTTTTGTGTCCCTCTTTCTAAGTTGTTAGAAATTACTGAAAAGAAACAGTCCCGCTTTTATGGGACCACGCTCTTCTGCATGCCCTTCAAACCTCGTGGTATCAATAAAGTATTTGAAGTATCATTTCAATACCATAATACTCTATTGTCATTACAACTATTTCTTACCTCACTCTCATTCAGTCTTCTCAGTGGCTGGCCTATTTTCGGAGAAAAATACGTTGCTTTTTTTTTCCAACCATAGACTTGTTGCATATAAGAACTCAACTATCTTCTGCAGGCATCAAAAGTTAGGAAGACGCAAGAAGAGGAACATCTGACTAGAATGAATCAGTGATGAACAGAGTCAGTATAGGCCTACAGTTAAGGGTTAAGTAGGTTACCTGTGCCCCCCACAAGGGAAATTTGTTTTTTTTTTCGAGGGACAGTTTTTCGATTCGTTGCACTGAACGGTAGATTTTATCCTGGAAGTAAATGAGAACTTGCTTATTAACGATGGGGTTTCTTACCATCGTAAGAATTACATTAACGCTGCATATTTGAATGCTACTAAGGATGCATTCAGCACCGATGCATTAATGTAATTCTTACAAGAGTAAGAGATCTCAACGTTAATGCTCAAGCTCTCAAGTTTGTTAGTATCATTATTTACAAGGGAATCAATCTGGTTTTGAAAGATTAACTTTTTCTAATTCCGACCGATTGTACTCACATCCAACTTCAAAGCAGAGATAGAAGAATTGCTCCAATGTGCCATGGTAATTGGCGGGCAGTCCGCCGGTCTCGCTGCGCATGTGATTGTAGTAAGAGACCAAAACATCCTTGGGATTCCTGTCCAGGTAGATGACTTTCGTCTTCTTCTCCAGCACTTGCTTTGGAATGTGTCTGTGCTCAAAGATCTATCATCATTAATATCGTCCTGCGGTGCTTATGACTTACATAACTGTTCACCTTCCGGTCTGTTTTCATAAAGTATTAATACATGTCTTCCGTTTGTGTATTGTTTGCTCTCAAGTACGATTGAATAAGAGCTCATAAAATTGAAGTGAAATGAAATTGAACAGTCGGACGAAGAATTTAATGTTAATCTCATGCCCACCAGTTTCAAAATGGCAGCAATAACTTAAAAAACGACACAACTGGGGTCGATGATATTGAAGTAATGTTTAAATCCTTAACTTTAGCCTTTGGCTTACATCATCATTATCATTATTATCGCCACTACCAACAAAGTCATTACCACTATCAATATATGACATAGTTCAGCACTAAATCTGTAGGCGACTGCAATAAAGAATCAAGCAAGCTTGGTGGCTGGTTGGGAGCGATACGGGAGGAGGGGGATGGAAATGGGAAGCCTTGTAAATAACTGACGCATCTTCAAGTGATTTCGGCGACTGTGTAAAAGTTGGATGAAGGCATACATATTTTTTTTTTTTTACACTGAATGATGCATTCGACTAGGATCAGTCATGCACTAAGCAACTATCCTGCTACTCACAAGCTCAAACTGAGCACTTCTACCTCATAAATGAAGTCAGGACTTGATTTCCTATACTGCAATGTACCTTTAACCCGTGCGGCGATGATCGGGTCTTATACGACCCGGGGGTATCTTCAAATAGGTGTAATTCTGTTAAAAATCACTTCTCGGATCTGAAATTTCGTGACTTTTCCTAAAAATCATTTTCCTTTTTTTTTTTAATATCTTTACTTCTCAAACAACAGCGTAGAGTATACAATGGCGATAAGACAATAATGAGACAATGGTAACAATCAACAAGTTATAGTGATGCTACTACTTCAGTGAGATAATGATGGCAAATGACGATGATGATGAAAACAGATTTTATTATTCTTACTGATGATCTGGCAAAGTACATGTACTGACACATAGTACATTAATTTTATTTTTCAAGTCAATATTTACTGGTCCAAAGAGATTAATGGAATTAACTAGGCCCATAACCATTCTGTCACAGTCATAATATATTTTCCTTATTCAGGAATAACACTGTTCGTCACTGAGATGAAACATATAATATCGTAAAGTTTATGCACAACCAGAGATCGCCGCTTGTTCAGGATTGACACTTATATATGTATTATTATAACCTGGTGTGGTTCCATGATCAGAACTTTGTATTCACTTGATTATGATGATCATTGACATGATAACGATAACATTAATGACAGAGATGATGAAAAGTCTGATAATAAGCTCTTCGCAAAGTATGGTAGTGAGATGAATANATAACTGTTCACCTTCCGGTCTGTTTTCATAAAGTATTAATACATGTCTTCCGTTTGTGTATTGTTTGCTCTCAAGTACGATTGAATAAGAGCTCATAAAATTGAAGTGAAATGAAATTGAACAGTCGGACGAAGAATTTAATGTTAATCTCATGCCCACCAGTTTCAAAATGGCAGCAATAACTTAAAAAACGACACAACTGGGGTCGATGATATTGAAGTAATGTTTAAATCCTTAACTTTAGCCTTTGGCTTACATCATCATTATCATTATTATCGCCACTACCAACAAAGTCATTACCACTATCAATATATGACATAGTTCAGCACTAAATCTGTAGGCGACTGCAATAAAGAATCAAGCAAGCTTGGTGGCTGGTTGGGAGCGATACGGGAGGAGGGGGATGGAAATAGGAAGCCTTGTAGTTGTAAATAACTGACGCATCTTCAAATGATTTCGGCGACTGTGTAAAAGTTGGATGAAGGCATACATATTTTTTTTTTTACACTGAATGATGCATTCGACTAGGATCAGTCATGCACTAAGCAACTATCCTGCTGAGCACTTCTGCCTCATAAATGAAGTCAGGACTTGATTTCCTATATTGCAATGTACCTTTAATCGCAACGTAAAGAAGTTGGTTCAGAATCGCCTGTTATATCGACCAGGCTTAACCTTTCCACCAAGCCTTTTTTTTTTTTTTTAAGATTGGCCAGCTATTTTCTGGGATATCATGTCAACAAACTTGCAAACAAGTCCGGAGAAACACATAACTTTCTTGGTGAACGTAAGTCTCAACACTCTATAGCTGTGTTATACATGTATTAACCATTTTTGCCAACTTTCACAAGATTTATGTAACCAAACATCGATTTCCCCCTTGTTTTTCGGAATAGTTTCGTAATACGAAGGGTTTAATAACAATCGTGTTCGAATGTAACTTGTTATGGATTCATCTTGCGTCTTGTGGTTTCCTCTTCGCAAAGACATGTTTCTCTCCTCTTAACTATGCACGACGAAGGTGTTGGACCAATTTTCCGCAAGTTTGACACCTAACAGGTACTATGTGTTTGACGCCTAACAGGTACTATAAAATCCCTCACTGACCTGATGTTAAGATACACATTATGAAAAATGGGTTACTAATGGAATCATTTTTATCAGTTTAGTGGAAATCGAAATCGGTAGCTTTATGCACGTGGACCAAAATTAGAGAGCTGGTCGTATGTAAAGAATCTTTTTTTTTACAAAAATGGGGTACGGGAAATCAGATATCACAAGACCGAAATAAGAGGACGTCATTACCAGAAATGTGGTCTTTGGTTAAGTAATTTAAACTAGACCCTCAAGATCAGACATCCTAGGTGACAAGGAAGAAATCTTATGTGCCTCCAGCGATGCAGATCAGATGATGCTACCTTCATAAACATTTTTATGGTCACAACCAACAAAACCCAGTTGGTCGAATTAGATTTGATTTACTATGTTTCGTTGGATAAATTATGAACTGCAATTTCGTCGGTGAAACCATATCATGCTTTGTCTACCTAACAAATTTAACACTAACAATCTCTTGATCAATATTTTTGCGGATTCACCCTTTCATTTCCTCACTGACGGCTAGGATAAAATACTGCAACCGTTGTCAAACACTGGGTATATATTCTTTAGAAAAGTGGTAAACATGTTTTTGCAGACAGTTAACATTAATGTGTCTGTCCATTTGTCACCATTATGAGTAGGATAGAAGAATGTTTGCTCAAGAAGAGTTTTGGGAGCCTTGGTGGAGGAGGTGTCGTCAACAACAACTCATCTACACCATACCTGAAGGGAAAATGAGTGCAAAGTATTCTAGGTGAGCTGAGTTGGTTGGTTTTCTCTATTGGGTTCCTTTCCAAAAACCCCGCGAGCAGGCTGTGATCAGTGTGCTGAACTGTATTGTTCATCAGCATGTGGATAATCTCCATGTTCCAATGGAGACCTGAAACATACATGTCTTTGTGATATATCAATTCAGCTAAAACAACAAGTTATCTGGGATTCGTGAGGGGCCTTTCGAGATTTTTTCACACTGTCTAAGAACAGGCCAATCCGATGTAAAACTGTCACAGGCCAATGCAAGTGCTACTCTCAAACTATCATTTCTTTGGGGGTCCTCTACGGCACCTCTGACTTCTACCCCTCCCCATTCCGCATTGCAGAAGCCGCGAGGATGTTAGTTATGGCTCTGCTTGGTTTGTTCACATGCTCAGCGCATGCATAGCCGTTCGCCATTCCTCAAGAGCAGCCCGACATGCAGAGGGCAAGTAATCAAAACCAACGCGTGAGTACAAAGGTCCAGTCATGTATAGAACTGAATATGCCTACCTGGATAATTTTGAGGTTACTCCGTCTAAATCGAAACTCCTCTTAAAACGATTATAAATTTTGGGTCTCCCGAATTTAGTTTTAACAGTTGTCTACCATAATATATGTACTAGATTATGCAAATGAAGTGTCTCCTATTTTTTTCTTTTTAATGGTGTCGTAGATTAATTATATCCATACCTGTTTTAGGATAGGAGCATACCAATATGTCATCAGAACGTATCTCTAGGTTTCTGATCTTCTGTGCATGAGAGCGATAGTCAGTGTCGGCTCCAATAGGGAAGGGAGGCATCATGAAGTCGCCAGCATTGCCGAATTTGAAGGTGTTCCCAAATCTGTGAGTAAGTGAGTGAGTGAGAGTGAGTGAGTGAGTGAGTGAGTGAGTGAGTGAGTGAGTGAGTGAGTGAGTGATGTTGTGGAGTGAATGAGAGAGTGGANAGTGAGTGAGTGAGTGAGTGAGTGAGTGAGTGAGTGAGTGAGTGAGTGAGTGAGTCAGTGAGTCAGTGAGTGAGTCAGTGAGTCAGTGAGTCAATAAGTCAGTGAGTCAGTGATGTTGTGGAGTGAATGAGAGAGTGGAAATGAAGATGTAATGTGAAGAAGTGAGTGTGCCAAAAGTCTGCCGTACCTGTCTGTTAGTTCCGACACAACTTTGGGCATGTTGGCAGCGAAAAATTCGGCGCCTCGCTGAACAGCTCCGCCAGCTGGGTCTTGCGTCACAGAGTTTTCCCTGGCGCCATAGAAATATCCAGATAGACAAGGATTGTAGTCGTAGGCATCAGAGGTCATTGCCTCCTCCCCGCCTTTTCAACCTAAGCCAACCACCCCGTCCTATCTTTCGTCAGTGGCGAAGCGTGCACTTTCGTCCATATTATGTGCATTGTGCCTAATCACTGGTTACGGAAGCAGCTAGCCAAAAAATAATTGTAGCAATGAGTCTCTCAAGCGAGATGATCTCTTTCACTTCCACATTAGAATGTCCAAACTGAAGGCCACATTTCTCTCTTTCTAGTCTGTCGCATTAGTACTGAACTTATTTTAGTATGTCTTTGCTGAGCTCTTTCCTGCTTTTTTTTTTTTTTTGTAATTAACAAGATCGATGTAAAATCCAAGAGAGCATTGAAACTTTTCAACAAAAAAAAAACTGTTGATTTTTCAAGTCTGCTATCTCCTGTAATTTTATTGCAGGGGAAAATCGGGCAGACATCGCAGATAAGAATGATTAAAATGGGAATTAAATGGCCGGGAACAGTCCCATAATCCCACAGACCTAAGTTTCCACGGCCTGTATTCCCAAGACCCATGTCTTCGGGTTGTGTCCCATAAGTGCATGTTTCATCATAATGCATGACACAGAACAATATAAGACACTCTTAGTTGTGACTTCAGAAGTCCTGTTTTAGAGGACTTTAACCGACCTTGTTTAGTTCCAAGTACTAGCCATCCATCACTGATCTTAATCATAATACCTGTACATGTATTTTACTTCCTGCTCCAGGTTAGCCATATTTATAGCCTCATGCAGTTTATTTAGTCTTAGACTAATCATTAGAGTGTAAGATGAACCGCCTTTACCTTTTGAAAAGTGACTGCTCACGCAGTCAGGCGAAATAGTAATGTTCATGTGTGGGAATGGCTGTGGGAACATAGGGCTAAGGAAACATAGGCGTGTCTTACCATCTAGTCCAGATGAGCCATACTTTAGCATTATCCAGTTTAATTTTATTTAGTCTTGGACTAACCACAAGATTGTTGCTGTAAGGATGAACGGCCTCTACCTCTTAAACATGACTGCTCATTTATTCATGCAGTATGGCGAGGCCATATTATTATTTATATGTGAGAATATAGTGTTGTGGGAACATAGTTTTTGGGATCATAGGCATGTTCCCAAAGGCCTACTTCATTATGCTTCTACAGTCTATTGCGGGTGCCACGTTGCACCGATCCCTTCTGTTCTGAAAAAAAAAAAAGCGTATGCATCACAGCACGTGATAGACACCCTCTTCCTTTATCCACAAAATCGAATATCATGGAAAAGGCAAACAACAGGAAAAGAAAAGACCGTTTTACATAGGCCGCACTAGGAATTATTCATTCGAAGTGATGGCACCACCTGCCTTATTTCCACCCCCATTTTCACTATCTATCTATCTATCTATCTATCTNACAGTGGGTATCTCAGCGATGCGGCAATAACAACGATGAGCACTACCACCACCACAATCTTCCCCGGATGGTCACGTTAATAGTAAATACATGTAATAGATGCGGACATAATGCACACGGTCACATGTTCTTCTCTGTTCCTTTTAGGCCTAGACTAATCACTATTTTTATTATGAGGGGTATCGTGTTCTGGAATAAGAGCGAAGTGAGAATAGGTCTGACCCTAGCAATAAGCGAAAAAATATGGTCCCGCGGTGGCCATTGTGTCATGAGCTATGGTTCTGCAAAGAACATTTCAATTAATGATTATCAATGATTATTTGATGATATGCAGGTAGACCCTTCGCTCCGAAATGCATAATATGTGAATTATTGAAGTTATTAAATTCTAAAATTAAGTAAACTCTATGTAGGAAGGGGGGAAGGTAAGAGAGTGAGGTACCCGATAAATCGATACATTTCTCAAGGATGAAGCTACCTTGCGAATGGTAATTATAAATACCACAAACATGTGTCACCTATTTAGTGCGATCACAAAAATATGAATAAGTTTTTTTTTTTTTAAATATCTCTTTCCCTACTGAATGGCGGATTTGTTTCCTAATTTTGCATAAGCTAAACTAATTTGTCATAAAAAAACATACAGTATTTTTTTACAAAAATATTTCCTGTTATGACAAACTGGTTTAGAAGGCTACGTAGAATTTCAAAACAATCCACTCATTAAGAGAAATGACATCGAAGAAAAACCTTGTTCATTAATTTGTGAACGTACTATAATTAAGAATGATTCATTACTTACATGGCAGATAAGGTGTCACTCTGAAGCACTTCTGAAATGCGAGTTGGTTTTAGTCCTGACTGTAAATGAAGACCGTTCAGATCGTTAAAGGAAGTGTGTTTACCAGCCAGACCTACATGTATACCAGATTGATATGCTGTGGGTTTAAACTAGCGATACAATGGATCTGTTTAAAAAAATTGATTTAAGACCCACATTACAGTCTCAGCCCGGCTCGTTTTACAGCTTGGTGGAACTATGGTCCATTTATTCGCGAATGTCATCTCGACATGTAACTCTTAGCTCCAATGCATTGGAAATGCTCGGCTAAGGTTTCATCACATTCCGGTCATGTTCATTGGCGCTGGGCTCAGTGGGCACATAGCGGATGCTATCGGAGTATTTATAGGCAGAACAACAGATCAGTGAAGTCATTCTGTTATAAAAGAGCTTTTCCTTTCTTCTAGATTGTTATTGCAGAGGTAGGCATGGGTTTATGGCATTTCCTGGTGTTGCCATCACAGTGCACATTACGAATTAAAATCAGATACGAATTTCACGATTAGTTCATAACGTGCAACAAGATCGTAACTGCAGAAAATACCATAAAGTATATGTGCATGTATTTCTCTGCCATAACGATATGTGGGAGATTCGAACTTCAAAATAAAAGCTACTATATCTACATTGTTAGAGAAGTAATCCATAAGAAGATAGGGGAACTTAACGATGACGTCATTTAGAGGGACAGGTGGCACGAGAGGCGAGTCACCTCTTCTCCCCCCCCCNTTTTTTTTTTTGCCCATGTGCACCGTAGTTTGATCTCTCATTTTGTTGTTTCCAATCTCTCTCCTGTCCCTCCTTCTCCGCCTTTGAAACCATTCCACTGCCTTTGACCTAAGCTCCTATTTACATGTAACATTACGGTATCAGTTTTGGATAATACGAAGTGGGCTTTGATGTCAAGCGTGTCCATTTACTACTGTATATAGGTAAGTAGTATAGTACTAGTAGGCCTATTCGTGACATTTTTATGTTCGTGGTGATGACCTATTACATTATGTACTGTAGAATTTTTGCAGAGTCATTACTCGATTGTCACATCCTTACTGTTAACCTAGACAGAGGGAGAAAAAGTAGGCTTCTCAGAATTTTCATTTCAGGCGTAAATGGAATGGAGATACTATTACACAGTGGAGCACGGACAATGTGTACATCGTGAGACCAACCAAAAGTGTTCTTGTTAACAGAAATACGTATTAAACATATATATACGTACCTTTAAAGAAAATAATCGGGACCAAAAATCGTGTATCACTATCAGTATCCGCATTTATGCACTTAGCATGTCGATATTGTGTGCTTCCCTATACATTTTTAAAATCATTTAGAAGGTAAAAATTGACCGACAAAAAAACATAAAAACCTGCCTCCGCCACTGCGCTCTGTAACTGTTGATGTTCATGCCGGTGCATTGAACATCTGAATAATCTTCACGGAAAGCAGAACTGTCTCGTCACGTTGCTAACATTCGTTGCCATCACGAAACACGTTCATAACATGCATGTACAGTGGAGCATGGATAATGTGTATACCCTGGGAAAGACCAAAGGTGTATTCATTTATTATCCACAGAAATATATTATTAACTATACACGTCCCCTTTTGAAGATGAACAATGGAAATTACAAAACACTGAACTTAGGACACAAACGGGAACTAGACCAACCATGGCCAGTAGGCAGTAGCAGGACAACAGTATAATGCACCAAGAAAATACTGTAAAAGTTGGCGCTCTCCTTCTCCCCCCCC
>JAWQUT010000088.1:1361546-1373198 GCA_033807755.1 Ellobium chinense | reverse complement strand
TTTTCGAGACTTCGATATATATAAAAATAATTATGGAGGTTCTCTCCGGCCGAAGACAGAGTAACCGTTCTCACGGGGGTGAGGAAGGTGCCGCCGGTTGCCCCTTTCCCTCCAGATCCACCACCGTTGGAACTCATTAACTAACTAATAGTATGGCAGTCAGACGATGTTTGCAGTGAGAAAGGTGAGGTGATTGGAAAAGAGAAACGGAGAGGACAGCATTAAAAAAAAGAAAAAAATACCGACAACCGNNNNGGGGGGGGGGGACGGAGATAAAAAGTTGTGAGAGGAGGGGGAGAGAGGAGAACGGGAAAAAAAATGAAAAGAGAAGACTTGTAAGTTCTCCCTGTTTTAGCCTTTTACTGGTAGTGGCTGACTGTTGGCCCGCTGAACACTATTTAACCTTTTCCTCTCTCCCTTCTGTTGCTCACGTCACATCTTTAGTCAGCTTTCTTTTTCTGTGTTCCATGTTCATAATTAATAAAATTGCCCCTCCCACACCCCCCCCCCCCNCCCCCCCCCCCCCCTTTCCCGGAAAACATCGGTTGCAAATTACCGCAAATTTCCACCTTTTTTTAAAGGTTTTGCTGTAACAAATTCTGGCACATTTAGATATTTTCGACAATAAAGTTTGCCAATTTTGGCCGAACAATGGACTTTTCATGCCACGGTCGCATTTTTGCGTCAATGGGAACACAGAAAATGTGTTCCATGCCGTGGAAACCAATTTTGGCCCAAATTTTACCGCTTTTTGCATGCAAAATTTGCAATTCTTGGTGCAATTCTCCAAAATTTGTGGGTTTGAAAAGCAATTTATTGCAGGGACAGATAATAATGGTCTGTGATCTGTGGTCATGTCTAAATAAAGAGTTCAAAACCTGGGGTGCGCCTTATCCTCTGGGTGCGCCACGCAGATTTCAAGGGGTAGGCTACACGAAAAGTGTATTGCATGCACATTGTACATCAACAAAAATGCGAGTTCTTGTTGCCACCACTTCATTTTAGGAGAGCTGAAAAGTTACGCAAGGATGCATGGTGGCGTCGTAGGGTACGCTGACCAATACAGGCGGAGAACCCTTATTTGAAACAGCTTGAGAACACGTGTCCGAAACACTACGCACTATGATGCATAGTAAACAGTGCGGTGGTAATTAACCTTGAAATTCTTCACCTTTAAATCTTACTGTGCCCTTAGTCGTCATGGTCTTCCTTTGTTTAATTACGTAGTCAGCAGTATCTCAGCCAGTTAAAAAATAAAATGAACAATCGTGATAACATTAACAATTGGCCAACTGTCAAAAGATGACTGCTTGAAATGGGAAAGGGTAAGTCAAAAGAGAAATTTCATTATCTTATGTATCCAACAGCTGTGTTCAGGTTTTGAAATTATTATTTACTATTTTTTCACGTTTTTTCCTCAAAAACTGCACATTGTTAGAATTAGCGGAGACGGCATGTGTGACGCATGTGAATGGTGATACAAATAAAAATTACCATGCATTTTATGAGAATCAATCTGTCTTTTAATGTTAGAAGCATATGAAAGCTGTCACGTATGCTAAAGACTGGTAAAACATTCAAACGGTACCGTATGGTGTTACGTTATGCGCGTTACACTGTCCTTGCAGAAAATTGCATTTCGAACTCCCAAAATTTGTTTACAGTACCGACCATCCCCAGATGAAATAACATATTCTTTTCAATCGCTTTCAGGAAAGTCATAATTTAAATAGGAAATTAAACAAATAACGGTTGGTGTTCGTTTGAGAGAAAACGATCTCTAGCCAAGTTCTTTTATGTAATAACATGTCACGTGTATTGTGGTGAATTTTCACGCCAAACGGTTTTGTAAGCCAGTCATATTTAATTATTGAATTTATGACTGAAACACGCTTCAATAAAATAGGAATGGGCCTTTAGCTGTCAGTGTCATTCATGCCTTTTCAGCTGCGAGAGTGCGTCAGACTCTTCTATCTGAAACTACAAGTCGACATGATCATTCTCAACAGGAAGAAGGAAGAAAAACCACTGACTTTAATAAACTTTAATGTGTGTTCGCCTTAAAATGACAAACACCATAATGACATTTTCATAACAATAAATTTATTTAATTTTCTGTACAAGAACCATGAACTTATGTAATGGTTATGACACATCACGGAATTTTCCCGTTCAAGTTTGGAGCAACTGCATTTCTTGGCGATTTACCATTTCTGTTGCTCCTGACATTTGGCTTGACAGTTAAACGGATCAACCAAAGTATGATTTTTCGGTGGTTGGAAAATTTTAAATCAACAGGGAAAAAAAAAAACAGTTGCCCTCTCCCCGAAAGGACTAAAGCAAAAACAGGTAAGACTAAGTGTAGCCAGAAAGAAAAAAATGTCAGCTGTGACTCAAGGTTTAAATCGTAATGACAGGAAAGGAAAGTGGATAGGCCTACGATGGGCTTACATTCTCAGGTCCTGTTTTCATACAGTACCTATTACAGTGGTTTCCGACTAGGAATTCCACTGCTTGACATCCTTTTCACGAAAGATCCCGCTCTATCCATGAAACCGACGTTTTTCTCAATGAAATAACTCTATATACGTATAGCATTAATAAACTATGGAATGCTTCTTGCTTTCAGTAAAACCTCTGTACTTTCTGCAATTCACTCTTAGGATAACATGTATTGCATAAATACTGTACATCATACATGTATGTAGGAATAACTAGTTTTACTGTTTATACTATAACCCAAGGAGAGAAGGTCCATGGCAAACAGAAAGCAGGTGAGTGAAGTTTCTTGTTTAGTTTTTGAGTTTTCTTATATCAGGCTGATATCAAATCACAGTCTCTGGAAGACACCAACATTCTCAGAGTTCAAAGAAATCTCTGAAAAGTGGCATCCTTGTAAAATCCTGGCTGGAACAACTTTTTTTTCACCCAACATCCCAGTCTAACTAGACCCAGTGACCTTTTCTTTTTTCAATTCTTTTCCAACCAGATTGTTCATTCACACGGACAGAATATGACGCTATCAAACCTTTTAGATTTTGCCTACATGAATATGCCATAACGTAACAAGGTGCAGGTATATCACCCATATCAACAACACTTGCTTCCCACCGTGGCATGCACTTTGCTCAAGGAACATACAGTAATTACTAACGTGTACTGATCTGCCTGGATCAATTCAATGGCTAATAATAATATCTCTAACCCGATATGATCCTGCTTTTCTCAGTCCATAAACGCTGGAATGTGAGCGCTGGAGACCACTGTATATTGCGGTGCCAGCAGTGCACAGACTGTGACTTTTGAAGATCTTGATTACAATGTGAAGCTTGATACACAAATTATGAACTACAGAAGGTATCAACAGCGTCTTGCAGTTTTTAAGATCTGAGAAATGACCCACATAAAACCTGAGCATGTAATGCACACTAAAAAAGAGTAGGTTGCCACAGATTTTATTATTTAATGTAATACCAATTAAGGTTATTGCTTTATCGCTTCTGCCTTTTATTATGATTGCCTTATTATTTATCTTGGAAGAAAAGGCAATTAACTAGCTTCTTTTCAAGTCTTCTGATTTTTTACAGGTTTATCTACACTTGCCAATGTTAGACAGGCCTTTCAGAGGGAACAAGCTTGGAGTCTCAAGCATCCAGTAAATTTGATATAAAAATTGCCATACTCAAAACTGCACACTATTTATTCCTGTATTGTACTTTTTGTACTCTCCATTAAAGTCGAACCTCATGTATAATCAAATCCCTTGCACAGAGATAGCAGCAGGTGATGGTAAAATTTTTCTGATTCCATGATTAACATTCAAAATTGACATTGTTTTGTCGACCTTTCTATTTGTTCTCTTATAATATTGTACTGTACTAATTTTTGGATTTAATTTTCAGTTTTCCAAAATGTTCCCAGCTTGGAAACTCCATGTAGGGCTCCAGTCCCTTGCTCTAAACGTGTACATTATTTGTATTAAGTTTGTAAAATATTCCCCAAACTCAAATTGGTAAGCCAGTTCTCTGGAAATTGGGTTTTTGAGGTTCCGCTGTGCATGTAATTCACCCCCTTGCCTTCATTCTAGTTCCACAGTGGACCTCATTTAAAAGGAATCATAACTGTACATACAGTATAAATAAATAATTCTCCCAATCTAGCTGAAACCATGTTGCAAGCTTGGTCTGTTATTTTATATTTATGCCCTAAAAGGGATAGTAAGATTAGGCTATTTAAGTGTGACAAGTTCATCTCCTTTACATGTGGTTGTAAAGAAAAGAAACAGTAGGCCTATTTCAAAACACATGTGTACCATCTAGTCTAGACTCCTAAGACAATGTAAAAATGAGGCCCACTGCCTAAGTTCAATCAATTAAGAGATAATATCATAATTATGAGACTTTGGGCATTAAGATAATCACATTAATTTCACTCTCATACAACACTTGCCTCTAGCTTACATTAATAACTCTGCGCAAACACTCACTCCATTCTTTCTTCCTCACACTCATGCACACCAACAGAAGTTCAGCTGAGAAATTTTCTGAGCAAATCCTGCACACCAGAGAGCTTTCCCAGTGTGACACCATTAAATGAATTACACAAGTCCTCACTAGCCATTCCTTCTGGTAAGAGCATCCCCTAACCAAGGGAAATATGAAGCATGGTTACCACCGTAAAATGCTACATTCAAGTGATGTTTAATTTCCTTCAAACCACAAATTATTTCTTGATCTGGACCAGAATGCATGTAAAGTTGTCGACTGGTCGGCAATACTTGTCAAATATGTTATATGCCAAAGAATTTCTAGATGGTGATGCATCTTTTTGATGATATCTATAATATCATGTGTTACAGAAATGATCCAAGTCAGACTTAGGCCCTTTTTGAATGAAGACATCATGTTACATGTATTTATGAGACTATGGCCCATGTTGACATATTTTAAAAAATTAACATGCACCTATATCTTCCTGCCAAAATGGCACTTTCAAAGATATCCACTGACTCTCTTTTTTTTTTTTTTTGCTTTCCCGTAATAAAGATGGACACCAGTTCTCTCAGAAGTGTAAAAAATAACTTGGATCATTTTGCAGGCATAATGACAATATATTCTGTGACATTCTCCCATATCCCTGCTTCCTCTCCAACAACATCATCAATCATTTCAGCAGCATCTGGATGGTTGGCCATATTGGTATAACAATATATACAAATGCATGTACTTCATAACAGTCATTCACATGAATGCAGAATACAATTTACATGTACCTATGACAAACACAGCCGGCCACAATTAACACAGTCCCACCAATGCTGAAAATAAGACAGCAATTTCACTTACCCACAAGATGGGAGATAATTACACATAAATAAGCTTCCACAGTCCAACAAACTTTCACATTGAAATAAACTTCAAAATTTGTCTATCTTTCAATGTTTCTATACATACAACCAAAAAAGCTATTAAAAAGAAACTTACACCAGGCAACCCTGAGATGTCAATGTGATCTAGCCAGAGTGCATGATCTTCAATTTTTACAATTTCTGATGAGGCCATCCTGGTGCAAGGCTGCTTGCGTATTTCAGCTGCATTGTAAATGGGAAGTGAACCACATGATCTTCATAATTTGGCTCTTGTATGTGGGCATCGCTTAAAATGCTAATCAACAGGAAACAGAATGTTGTTTGAGACTGGCTGGTGATCCAGCAGACCCTCTTAAGTGTTTCTTTTCCAACCATGAGGTATATTGACTTAGTGGGGTTTGATTGTCAAACTATTAATAGTGATGAAAGGAGCACCTGACAGGAGAGCCAAAGGCGAGAACTCATTCTTCATCAAAACTTTACTTCACACGTATCACAAGTGACTACTACACATGTACATATGAAATCTGAATGCAATAACAAAAGATTCAAAGAGTGTAATGCAATCTCCAAGAGAAGCCACCTAATTATACCTAAAGTTAAACCTTGACGAAGTACAGTATGCTTTTGTGCATGGAGAAATTGCACAGTATTTTATTATCAAAGCCTCTTCCCTCTACTTTAAGGCTAATAGGAAGGCCAGAGAGAATGGAATGACTGCAAAAGTATTTAACCAAAATCAACAGGGCTGGACAAACTGTTTCAAAATAAAAATAGTGGCTGCTTCTACAACAGCAGCACAATACAATTCAAAGTGTTGTGCCTTTCACTTGGCTCAATGACTAGTTTTATTCTGGGTGCACAATTACAGTGCATGCATCTAGATACATTTAAATCATGCTGAAAAAAAATAAAGACTGCATTCTGTAAAATTAAAGTGCTAACTGCATAAATAATGCCACTGAGTGAAAAGTTATAGTAGAAAAAAAATGATGGTAGGGGCTTTTCTTCAGTTTCACTTGGGGCAATAACCCATCACTGTTGTCAGAAATAGTAAAATGTGCATTCATGTAAACAGTATCAAAAGACAATTACATCACTGTGTGCAGTCATGCCACTCACAGACCTTCTTAAAATCTTATGAATAAACATCCTTCCTTGTTTCTTCCTCATCGTCATCATCAACGAAAGAGATACATATACATCAACTCTGGAAAACATTCATACTAACAGTTGTACTTCTGATAGTCACTGATTTGTTTCAAGCAATCACTGTACACAGAGATATTCAGACCACAAAAGGCAAAGTTTGGATGATTCACTGTAGAAAATATTTGGGTATAGGGTGTTTCATCCATTTCTTTCTCACGTTTAGAGGAGCTTACAAAGAACACACTGGAAACTCAGTGAGAAGATCTTTCAGATACAATGTTTTTTGGATTACTAGGCTTCTTGCTTCAACTAAATGACCCCCTTGGCATTTCTTTAATATTTTCCTTCACATAACTGACAACCCTACACTCAGGCTGAATTACTGAATTACTGAGAGCCAATAGGTCACCCACGGACCAAGGAGTGTTTATGAGAATTCCCACATGTGAATAGATGGATTAAGTTACAGAGGTGGAATCAAATGTGTAGATCTGCATCATCTTGTCTCGATCATTCGAAGCTGTTTCTTCCTCATTTTCTTGATTTTCAGAGTGTTTTTTATCTATGCAAGAGAGAGAGAAAAAACAAGTTAATAACAATATTGCATGGGAACACTAATTGGGAGTTATAGTAACTTTGATATTTCAGGAGGCACTGACAGATGTCATATGAGGCAATATCTGCTCCCAAAATGTTTTAAGAAAATCTAGTTTTATTTCCACTGGCAGGAAAAGCACTGCAAAGTAATANGGTCAAAACCAGCCAAATGAAAATTTGGGGACCAAATCAGAATTTGAGGTGATCTTTTTCAAAAGACATTTGTGAAAAATTTTGGGCGTTGACCCCCCTTTCTCTTCCCGTTAAAAGATCGGGCAAAAGAAGTACTTTAACCTCCATGGAGGAAATGTCCCCAAATCACAGTGGTATATTTAGAATAACGCAAAATGTTAATAGGGCTTAAAGAAGAAAAAACAATAGGTGTCAAAGACCAATATGGTGGAGAGAGTGGAATTGCGAATTCCGTACTTGCGTCAAATTTCACTTTTCGACAGCTTCTTCCCATCAACCTCATCGATAAGTTTTAACTTGAATTCCAATGAGTACGCTTGCTTTCTTTTCGCCATTTTTCGGCAGTTCAGTGGCTCACGTGTAATCAATATCAAGGTCAGGAATGAAGAGAGGTTTTAACTGATGAGCATGAGTGTTATCAATGTTACAAACCTCCCGCAGCCTTTCATCCAGCATTATTTATTTCATCTCGCCCACATCATGACCAATCGTTCTTGACCGGCCGCCTCACTCCTCTTTTTGGTCGCAAACGCTAAGAGATTTGGGGTGGGGGGGAAGCGTTATTAGACACTAATGTTGCGCCGCAGGGCCCACCCGCTCTCCTTAGACATACTCCTCACGTGGCTATTTCTTTTCGCAGGAAAAAGACAGCGAAATGTAACAATCTCGGTGTTGATGCAGACCTGATAATAGGATGAGCAGGCTGGCTGAGAGATCCGGGATTTCGGTTCAGCCGTGTTACTGCATCTTGCGGTTTCGGTTCATCGCTTCTTCTGTTACTTGTGTAAAGAGGGAGAAAAGTCGAGGATTTATTTTTCTTTCGGCTTAGCCGTGGTTTCGGTTCAGCCATGTTCGGTTTAAGTGTGTTCGACTGTAGTAACTTTGATATTTCAGGAGGCACTGACAGATGTCATATCATGAGGCAATATCTGCTCCTAAAATGTTTTAAGAAAATCTAGTTTTATTTCCACTGGCAGGAAAAGCACTGCAAAGTAATAAGAGTGCTACTCATTTTCACTGCACTTTCTTATGCAAGTTTGGTGCATTCAGAGACAAGTTAGTGATGTAAATATAAGATTGCTTGTATCTGGTGACATGGACTAGTTGTCAGGTTCATCCACTTCTTTTTTTTTCTGCTCTCTATTTAATGTCTTGAATGCAAAACAAAATGGTAGAAGCAGAAGCTTATTCTCCTGATAATTCAACGTTAGCACATTTTGTGCCTCTTTGCTTTTGCATCTTGTGCTCAGGACAGGTATTCTACAAAGGCAGCATTTAATTTCAAGCAAAGGTGTAACAGTGGAGCTCAAAGCAGCATTAACATATTTCAACTTCATTAATAAGTGGCATAAAAAGGAATCATCACCACTCAGTATCCCTGACAATGTACATGTCCACCACAAGAAATTACTTACCGGCTGTACTATTTCAGATTTTCTTTGGTTTTCAAGTTTCCGTTTCCTATTCTGTTCAGCCTGCAATCTCTTTGCCTGAAACATACAACATAACATGCAGTCGCTACCTCATCATCAACAAATAATACCGGTACTGTCCTTACTGCACTGCTCATGTGAAGGAGTGAAGTCTGTCTAACAAATACATGAATTAACTAGTAATACCTGGCTAGTAACAAGTTTGATGAATTCCTGGACAAATTCAAAATTAGGAGGATACAAATGCACAAGAGAAAAACTATGATTAATGCGCGCAGTGAACAGATATGAACCAGACACCTGGTTCTTAGAAGTTTCAAAGGATGAGGATTAGACCACAAGTGATATCGAACAATACCAAGCTGACTAGAAATCTGTTACCATTGCTGTGAGACATTTATTACTGCCTAAAGGGAAGTGGTGGGAATGGCCACTTCTATTTTATGTAAAAGCACTGCAAAAGTCAAAAGATTTTCTCTGAGACAACATTTACTTTTCCACCTTAATAGTGAAAAAATCCAATATATATATTTATACTGATTGGACCAATGACCCCACCCTTTCCTAAACTATCTAGCTCCAGAGGTACAGCACAGAGCAAATAAACAGCTGAAAACAAAACTACAAAAAAGGGCAAGTCAAGCCTACAGTAGCACAACAACACCAATTGGTAGCACCCATTCACTTAGACTAGACATGTAATGGTAATATATGGGTTTACACTTAACTCTGACAACTTAATGTCATTTGGTAGTTGCAAAACCAAATCGGCTGCTAACATAATTTGTATTATTATATAAGCCAATAAAGCTGCAAATTTGCAGGAATAATATTGTGAAACACACAACAGATGCAGGCATTTTTCCATTCTAATGGCAAAATTATTGTGATCAGACCTAGCAAGGCATTTGTCCTCATAAACAACCAGGCATATCTGTAGTTAAGAGGATGTGACTTTATCCCTCAACTGGGAAACACAAAATACCATTTACTATTTCTGTCAGTCAATGTAATCAAAGTTTGCCCTGCATTTCATTCCCTCGAACCAGCTGCATGGAGACATCTAAGTACAACTATAATGGGGGTGACTGGGCCTTAATGGGAGTACCAGGAGCTTGATCATCATGATTATTATTGCTTTCTTAAAATGTTTATGTCCCTAATATAATCCTGCCACTCACCTACCACCCAAAGAGCACAACTACTTGAATAACCATGGTTGTTATTTGTGAATTTTTTACTTCTGACTGCATGCTGTGATTTCCTAATGACGTTCTCAATGTCATAAACTTTGAGCTTAGTTTTCTTTTTGATGAATCACCGAGATGCCTTGTTAAAGTAACAAAGTCTCTAAGCTGGGCTAAAGGTATGAAGATGCCAACAGCACCCGACAAAAAATATGCAATTTTAAATAGTCTCTATAAAATCAGAAAACTGGCCATGGGGAGGGGAGAAAGGGGTTGGATTTGAATTTCAAAGGCTTAACTTTGATAGGTGCAAATACATTTGTAGACTCAGAATAGGTGAGGTTTAGTCACTCAAGTGTAAAATTTGTGGTTGTTGCTATGTGGGTAAGATTACCCTGTTTACGGAGTGAAAAGGCCTCAAATATAAGGTAGCCTGCTTCACTGCCTAAGTTCTCAAAATCTTATTGGTTTATGTCATTTTTCTTTGTGTCAAAATTTGGAGGAAAAGCTAAACAATATTTTTGGAAAGTATTTTGACATGGGACCTCTGGATAAGTTAATGAGAGGTGTGCAACCTTAGCTAGCTAACAGTGAAAAAAATATTAGCATCTTCATACCTGAAAGACATAGGCCTACCTTACAAGGTTATTGAATTATTTTAGAGCAAACTGTTGTTCCTAACTTTTTAGAATCTCTATGTCCAAACCTGCTTTTGCTTATCCCTTTCCTCTTTCAAGTTTTGCTGCAGTTCTTTCACTTTCTGTGTCTCATTCTTGCGTGCCATTTTTTCAGCCCATGAAGTCTTGAATCTCTTTACTCTCTTAATTGTTGAATGCCTATGGAGAAAAAAAACATGATGAAAGATGTAAGGTTGCAGAGCCTAAATATAGAATTTTACACTGGGACTCTGACAGAGATAATACACCCATCTTTTGGTCCAAGATTATGAGGGTGCATTTTCAGAGTGTTATCCAGAGTGCATTTATGAGAAACAAACAGTTCAAATTCTTGAATAGGAGATGCTAGTGAGAGTACTGCATTAAATGATAGGTTCTGTTGTGGAGGAACAGTATTACATCTGGTAGAGTGGCAAGAGACAAAACTGACCATGAGCAGTCTCTTCTTTGTCCCTCTACCCTCATCCACACCCGACTCACTGATGCTGAGAAAATCAAAGGAACGAGGAGATCTGCACAGGGGGTAGTTAGCCAAATATGGAGACAGTGGCAACACATGATCATACAGTCTAATCATTCAGCAGAATGTCAGTGTACTTAACCCTTGTGATGCTGTGATAGTATATCTACCATCTGTCTGCTATCAGCTATGTTTGAATGCAGCAATAGAATATAGCTTGCAGAACGTTGGGCGTGACAGTAGAATAATGCATCCCAGTGGCAGGGTTGGGTGGAACTCCGTTCATGTGAACTAAGTTCCGGAACTTAGTTCCAGTTTCGTGAACGGAGCGAACGGAGTTTCGTTGTTTTATTGTGAACGCGATCGTGAACACAGTTCGTGATTTTTCGCGAACGGATTGGAACTAAGTTCATTTTCAAGTCCTTTCAAATTCCGTTCACACATCAGCGACCAGGGGTTTTTTTTTTTTTATTTTGTTGGCATTTACTGCACTCGCTGCACTAGGATCACCAGCTTCGTATGATCTCATAACAGTCATTCTTCGAATCGGCAAGATCAGTTTGTCACTCCTGCCCTTTTATGGCGT
>JAWQUT010000088.1:1355291-1358033 GCA_033807755.1 Ellobium chinense | reverse complement strand
CACTGCACTTATTCAGTTATTATTGGCAGATGGCAGTTAATATTAACTTCTGTGCCTGTGCTAGTGAATCTGGATGGTTTTGGTTTTTTTTTGTCCATTAAGGAAGGGATGAATGGTATCATGTTCTTCGTCACCAAGTAACAGTTACATAAGCGGCTTAATCTTGCGCCTCTGAAACTGAACTTCTCCATGGAAACACTCACACATACAGTAACTTTCCTTAAATATCAAAATCCTCGTTTCCCGTTGTGAAATCAGCAGTCGGAAACACGTGCTATTTTCGGTGGGAAAAGTAAACGGAACGGAACAGAGATCGGAACTTAAATCCTCAGATGTGGAACGGGTGAACGGAACAGAATTTAAAAGTCTCGGCTGAACGAGGAACCGAACGCAGTTCCATATTTTGGCACTGAACGGAGAACGGAACGCAATTCCCTATTTTTTGGTGAACGTGCCCAACCCTGCCCAGTGGCAGTTGGTCTAACAGCAGACAGATATAAAAATATGCAATGGTCATTATCTTCATCTGTAACAACTGTCAACATGCCCCATGCTAAAAGTGTTAAGAGGTAAGAAAGGATATAGTCTAGATCTTTATTTTAAATTATGTGATTTTTTTTTAATGAAAATAAATCTTGTTACAAAATCCCCCCCACCCCCACTAGTCCTACTCATCAACAGCAGCAATTGCGGAAAATAAGGGAAGAGTTGGTTGGACTGCCATAGGCCTATTAGCCAACATCCTTTTTGTTCCAGTATTTTTATTACACAGGGGCGTAGCGTAATGGTAGTCATATAGTCATTGACTACCACTTAGAAAAAAAAAAGCCTCATAAAATGTTTACAAAAACAAACTACCAAGAAATATTGAAATAAATGCCAGTGCTCAAAGACTCATAGCCCATTATTAATTCGCCGCCTTGTAACATACTAAGCCTCAAACACCCCCAAAAAGCAGATAAAACGCTGCACAAATCGCTTGAAATGTTTATCACAACAATGGTACCTGCACCCTGACTGAGCCCCAAGCGCAGCCCAGTTTAGCTCGCCAAGTAGTCATTTTGAATTTTGACTACATAAGTTAACTCGCCGGCAGCTCCTCTTCTACTATATAATGCGACAAAATCAGCACCTTAACCCAGACTGAGCCTCAGCAACATCCACGAGCAGAATTTCCATGCCTGTAAGCAAAATTCTAAATGCCTACGGAAGAGAAACGAGGCCGTAAAGAAAGAAGTTAGATGAATGACTTCCCTTATTTTCATTCACCGACTTGGAATTGGGTCATGTGGATTAGCTACTGCCTGTGTGTTTTCTTGTTTCGGTGTTCATGCTAGACTAGACAGATCTAGGTCTAAAGTCTAGATCTATACCCTGAAACTGTATCATTTTGGCAAGATGGATTTAATGAAACTGCTAGTATACGGTACTTGGCTGTTTGCCTGCGACATGCGACGAGTAAAAGACACTCTCAATTATGAGGTAAGCCAGACACCTAAAGTTAAAGAAAAAAAAAAGTCTAATGTTCGTTGCTGCGGAAGAAAGTTGATGAAAGAATTATCCTTTTTTTTCGACACCGTCCAAGTTAATTATTTTGCCCACATGCCCTCCTTATCGGTAAGAAGTAAACAATAGGTCAAAACTGTTGCTGGTACCACTGTTGTTATTGCTGCCGTTGTTGTTGCTTGATATTGTCTTCTTATTATGCAGAATTCCTGGTTTAGATGGTAAAGCAAATCTTTGCTACATAATACTACTTTGTGTCATTCATGATACTGCGTCTCTACTTAATATGTATGTAGAGTGACGTTGGGGTAAAAAGACAACCATTCGCCTAGGCCTAGCACTATGCAAGTTTGAGTTTCCCTACCTGGTTTCGACCCCAGCACTACGCCCCTGTCATTAGATCTACATGTCAAATAAATTATATTGACATGGTCATGGAATGAAAATACTGGAATGCTGCCAAAAGTGGGAGGGAGCCCCATCATTTACTGTAAATTGAGTGTAAAATGAAACACTATAACTTGTGCAGTGTCAATGCTATTATTTACTATTAATGAAAATAAATCTTGTTACGCGAAAAATAAGGGATGGGTTGGTTGGACTACTATAGGCCTTTTACTACATACCAATATCCTTTTTGTTCTACTCTAGACTTCTAACCTAACAGATGTGAGATTGACGAGACGTCAGTTCTAACCTCAACTAACTAGTCTAGATCTAGCCTAACCTAACAGAACTCTGTGAGCCTAACTCAACCAACTGGCCTAGTCTAGATTTAGATCTCTAGTCTCTAGTCTAGTCCTTGGGCCAACCTAGTCTAGACCTACCTTTCTAATCTCACAGACTTCCACGTTCTCCCCGACTTAGGTTTGCCCCTAGGTATATTCTGTATCTGGCTTGAACTTTCTTTTGACTCCATTTCGTACTTCTTTCTTAGATCTACTGTGTCAATAAGTAGTTGCCGGAGCAACACAGCAATCTAAAAGTTGAAAAAATGCCCAACTCCACACGTGGGTCTGTGCTCAAAGGTGTTTATTAATAGATGGACGGACTTGATGTCAACATTCAGTGTCAGTATCGATACGAAACATCCACTAAGGCCTGTAGCCTAAACTATACACTCATTATTCTCGTCATTCATTGACCTGAAAAACTATTTAATATACTTCGCCATGGAAGTCTCTAAGCTGCCTCCATAGACTTACACGACCTGATCATAGACTGTCTACTCTAAGT
>JAWQUT010000088.1:1342791-1350291 GCA_033807755.1 Ellobium chinense | reverse complement strand
TGAATGCTAAATGTCGGTCACATCAAAGCACTTGAATTAGGCTAAGGCTGTGGACTGCTGCGAGGGGGAGGTGAGAGAAATGTGAGGAGATTTGGTTGAATAGATCTGGAGAACATTAAGGAAGAAAATTCACCATTCAGCACTTTGGTGTCAATTTTGCACAATGGAAAACTTAATGCATTTCGGGGGATAAGTTGCACATCAGGCTGTCTGCATGACAGCATCTGGGAAAGGGCCATGCCTCCCCTTAAAACAGTTCTTTATCAATCTTTCTAAGATGACTTTGAATGCTTCTGTCACTAGGACTATCATGTGATCTTCATATACCAAGGAAGCTCAGGGGCTTTGGTGTATGATCTGGACACGGAGTTGGGCTTTCCTTGTACCTTGAAAGAGTACGCAGCAGCATGTATTGGAAATGAGAAGCTCCTGAAAAAAGAATTCAGAAGGTAACATTATAAAACTTCACAACCACAAAAATCATGGTATAGAAACCTCATATTTGTTGCAATCTTCTTGTCTCAAGATCCTTGTTCTCAGTATCAAATTTTAAGCATAAGAATAAGATTGAACAAATCAGGAACTTAAAACTTTTGAACAGATCCCCATGGGACTCAAATTCATGGAATCCTGATGTACTTTCAAGATGAAAAACAAAGTGTATTGAATTTGAAGATGCGTAAATATTAAAATTAATTGGTTTTGGTGAATGAGTTGGTGTCAGAAAGGTTTACTAAATTGCCCATGTGTTTGTTTTTGTATGCATGCTTTACACAAATTATCTCCCCTGTAGAAATGGGCAGAAGTAGACTTTTCAATTCTGGTGTTAAAACTGGAGCTTAATGTTGAAGTTTTGTGCAATAAGCCAAAACTTCAACAAGCATTTCTTCAAAAATGTGTTATAACATTTGAGTTTTTATAAGATCCATGACATACTGAACTTCTCTGCAAGTTGATTGATAACTGAGCAAAATGAGCAAGGAAATTTGTGTCAGAATGTCTTTGGTGTAAAATGTCACAAACAGAAGAGTTTACTATGAATTTATCTTATTCTGTGCTCCTGACATGAGGAACTTGATAAACTGCTCTTTTTTGTGACAGTATGCACATACACATTTACTCTAGTAAAACCATCCCATCATTGCATTACCATCAGCACAATGGAGATACATAATATAGTAGGAGCTCACAAGTCACAGACTTTAATTTTAGGGGACCAGTCTATAATAATTTTGAGTTTCTTATATTCAAATTCATCAGTAAGATTTATAAGTGATTCAGAACACATTTTTGTTTAACAATCTTATGTATTCAAATTACATTCTTATGTATTCAAATAAAAAATGTTCCTTTCCCTAACAACAGATGCCTATTGTAAGAGTGCACTGAGAGTCAGCACCCAGTCACACTGGTTGTATAGATAATGCAAGACCTCTTCCCTTTACTATTGTATTGCCTTATTTGAACCATTTGACTTCTTTAAGCACTTTTCCCATTTGCTTAGTCACTGAAAAAAATTCCTTCCACTCAGTAAACTAAGACAATGAATGGGCACAGCTTAAACTCTGGAACATTGCTAATACAAAAGATTTGTCTGGAGCCCACAATTTTCAGTTAAACTAACTTCCTTTTCATTGAAGAATTTCACATTGATTCCATCCATGTCACAGGATGTTCAGAGTGATTCCAGCTGCTGAGTTCCTGCACACATTTGCCTCAGACCGTTCTCACATGCTGAATGAAGATGGAGGATGGATGGCTCCACCCCCGGAATACCCACCAATTAAGTGTGAGGGTGAGTAACCAGGGTGCCCTCCATGAGCAGTACAAGCAAGCATTACCCATTCTTTGAATGGAATGACTGTGCCTTGGCAGTGAATTTGTAATATGATCATACTGGGACATTCAGTATTGTGGACATTGTGCCGTATGACTCGAAGTTATGGCAGTGAGCTTTAGTCAAGAAAGTTATATATCAGAGGCATTTGAAAACTGTCAGCATGCACTGGATTTACAAAATAATGAACACAAAAACTAAAGAAAAATAACACAAATATAAAACCAGTATTTCAGCAGAATTTGCAAAAGCTGACAATTTGAAAATAGCACTCTTTTTTTCTAAGGGGACAGTAACAATCAAGGATTGGACTGTAAAGGATGTTGTACTGACAAATGAGCAAAAATGAGTATGCTGTCAGAATCTTAAAGAAATGACTGAGATAATAGAATATGAGATCACTAGAGAAAACTGCAACAGCCAATCTGAGAGCACTGCAGTCATTTATTTTGGGAAAAGCTGGGAGTCTTTGTTGTCATATATATCCACATACTGCCCTATTGCATATTGGTGAAAAGCGTTGCATTAGTGCAGCTAGACATTTTTCAGTCAGTGATTTTTTTGCTTGCTGATGAATGAAAGGTATGATGAATTGCTCAGTTTAGCGAAGATCCTCTCCTTACCCTCAGCCAGCTAGAATTAAAGACATGCACCACAGCCTCTCTCTCACACCTGCCTGAATACTAATGATATAACAAAATGTGTTGCACAAATACTAAGCCTGTCCAACACCCCTATACTGTATGTTGCATAGCTATTCTTGAAAATTATATAGTTTTCAGTATGATAATTCCGTGTAATTTGAAAACAAAATTAAGTTACATTTGCCCAGAATACAATCAGCCATTTTAGAGCCAGGTTCCGCTGTACAGCTGGACAGAAACTGATCAGTCTTCAGTGAGTCAAGTAATTTAGATATATCAGCCTGAGTGACCACAAGTGTCAATTCACGTATCAAATATATTTCAGGTTCAAGCAACAACATTCAGGAGTTCATATCAATGGACAAGAGCATCAACCATGGGCAAGTCTTAAACTTGCAGGAGTTGCTGAACAAGTTTCAAATTAGCTTATGACCATAGGGCTTAGTGGATGCAATACTCTGCTGCTGTGCCACAGCAGTGCTGATTTTTCTCAGGAGATGTAGCATTTTACCCAGTTTTGCAGATGATGGGTTTAAAGCACCTGGAAAAGCCCTTTCCTCCTTAATTTGTAGTGGAGGGGAGTTAATCATTAAG
This sequence comes from Ellobium chinense, assembly GCA_033807755.1. Classification (NCBI taxonomy): domain Eukaryota; kingdom Metazoa; phylum Mollusca; class Gastropoda; order Ellobiida; family Ellobiidae; genus Ellobium; species Ellobium chinense. Next base: position 1,347,216 of record JAWQUT010000088.1, on the reverse strand, counting down.
TCAGCTTCCACTGTGCAAAGACCAGAAGGTACTGTCCCCAATTGACACTACGCTGTATTTTGTCACAGCAGCAACATCAAATAGATCTGACATGAGGCAGTCTAGCTTTGCGGCCATTATAGTAAGATGAGTCCCTCAAGGCATATTCACATGTGGTAGCTTTGTGTTAATAACAGTGTTTTTATTTCATTAGAGATATAACACTGAAGGTAGCCATATGCTCTTGGAATGCACAATTTTCTGGTCCCATGGATTTAAGAAAAGCACACTTTTAAAGATACTGACACAGAGTGCACAGAAAAGTATGGAGAAACTGTCCATAGCTCTGAAACTGCATTGCAATCACACCCAAATGTTGCAAAAGGTTGAAAAAAAACTTGCCTGCCATATTCAGATTGGAAATTGTTGCAATGGCTACTGCTGTTTGTTGGGGTCAGTGGACTCTTAGATTTCATGCAAAGTGATCTTATTGGTTCCTGTAAATACACAAAGGACTTTTCTGTGGAGGATGACAGTTTCTGCATTTCTAGTTGTACAGAGGCTACATACAGTAGTACTCTATTCATACAACCATTGCAAAACACAATCCCTTTCTTAGTACACTCTCATAATTACAATCTCATCTGTGTCATGTGTTTTAAAGAACACTGTGGATAACACAAAAGTTCTGGTAACTCAACCCTCGGTAGCTTCATGCGAATAGTAAAAGCATAGTAAAAATTCCACTGTAAATTACAAAGGAAAGAGTCCAAAGGGTGGGATGTTGCCAGTAAGGCACCAAGTGTTGAAAATCACAACAATTACATTACTTGTTACAAGCAAGTTGATTCCCTCAGTAGCAGTTGAAGTGCTTCATAACCTGAGATGGAGAAAGTTAGAAACTGTTTTTGAGCATGCGTTTGTTTTCACACATGCCTATGATCATGAGAGAGGGAACGCTATGTTGAATATGGTTTGCTGCTGTGATATGTTTAATATTACCATATATCTTGCATCCAGTCAGAATAAAGTTTTAGTCACATTTTAACAATAACAAGGGATTGAAGTAATTAATGAGTTTAATGCATATACTTTCCTCAGATGAAAACACTTTTTACTTAGTATTATCCTAGCTTGAGATATGCTAATGTGAAGTTACAGAGGGTCACTCCCATGCAGTGAAAAAAACCTCTGAAAATATCATGATGGAAAAGTAGTCTTACGCTATAGAGGTCTCGTAATCTGCTTCACAAAACTCAGATTTGTCCAGAATTATGTTTGCCTGTAAAATTTTAGTACAGTATTGCATACAGATAAGATATTTCCCATGATTTTCACAACAAACAAAAATCCAAAGTCGGATGACTCAGTCACCTTTAGGAGGGAAAAGACTTCACACAGAAATCATTTTGACTGGCTGCAAAATATATTTACTGATATTTTTTGCTATATTTACAGTGTTCAATTAGCCTTTGTCTACAAATAATTCCTTTTACAAGAGCTATGATAACTGTCACTGCAGATCTTATTTTGTGGGCAAATTGTTATGAGATGAATCATTGAGCAGTGAACATGGCCACAAGATATTTTGTGGAAGCCGTTCTTTTAAAGATCCTTTTAGGATATGAGAGTTTGTTGTTTAGCAACTGATTGTCAAACATATGAAACTTTCTCTGGTATATTTTAAGCAACAAGCAGTGTTTTAGTTCTATATTAAACGGACAGTTGTTTTTTTTCACAAGCTACTATAGTATGCATTGTGCTGTTCTATCAAAAGAGCATTCCGTCATCCTCACTTTAATCTTGTTGTCTAATTCTCTGGGGCCTGTTTATGTTATCCTATCTAAATTTCAGAGAAAAGAACATATCTTGAAGTAAAAAGCATTTTACGAATTAACAAATTTTCAATTATTTCAAGGAGAAAACCAGTTTCAAAAACTCCTTTCACTGTACATCACTGATAATCTTGTCAATGCAGTAGGAAGGTGCAATGTTCATCCCCTCGCTCTGTTTTGCTGCAGCATGTAATACTCTGGACAGCCCTTTTCTCCTTAATTTGAAGGAATATCACATCTGTCACTTCCCTGCATTAACATGTCCGTACAAATTTGTCGTGTCAGAGCCCAGGGCATCTCTGCTATTGTATATTTAGAGGCACAAAAAAAAAATGCAAAAAGAAGTACCTTTTGGAAATTAATTTGAGAACTTCCAATCTCACTAGAAGACCAATATGACAGAAGTATGGAAATAAAAAATGAATGAAGCATAATGGTGTAGAATGATGAAATGTCAAGCAGTTTGACGTGGGTTATGTCCCTTAATGAAGTCTTCAAAGCTTCTTAAGATGATTCCTGGAATGTCCGCCAGTGGCAATATGCACATTTAAGTAGCTTTTTAACATGGAGTGCACCAGGTTGTATGTTTGTTGTTGAGGGATATTTGTCCCACTACATGGGTGATGGCTGCACACAGTTGAGTAACTGTCCAAGATCTGGACTCCACCTGATGCAACCATTTCTGAAAAGTGTCCCAAAAGAGAGGCGTGCTGATGATTTTGAACCAATAGCATTAGGATGACTGAAAAGAGTAAGACAAAGGTTTTGTGGGTTGTTTTTAATAAAATTAAATGATGAGCTGCATGCACTCCTCCTCACTAATGGGTAGTCTACCCTCTGGACTCGCCCCAATAAGAGGCCGTTGTACATTACAGTGCAGTGAAAATGTATACCGCACATTCTTATTACTTGCAAAATGCTGCCACTGAAATGTTGAAGCATTACATTTTTCAGATTTGTCATGTTTTGTTTTTTTTTAATTTTTGAGCCTCTTGACATATATATGTGTATTTCACTCATTTCCGTCACACAGGTTTTGAGCTATCATTGTTATTGTTAGTCTTGGTGTGTTTAACCATTCTTCTTTGGTGACATCTTTTCTGTGTTGTTTAAATATCTTTAATTTCCTCAGTTCGCTAAATGTGTATGACTACTAGTAGGAAGATCAAATTAGGACCTGCATCAAGGTAGATAGAATTATGTCTGTCTTTAATGGAAACGTGAAACCCGGTTCACAGATGGAATTAAATGTTTAACGTTTAGATAGGCTGCACAAGTCACGTTGTTTGCTTGAATAAATTATTTTTATGTATGGAATGCTCTATCTGTTCTTTCCTTTATTACCTCTGTTTTGTTGTTATTGGAATGTGTGAAACATAGATGATTTGATTTTGCTCTATAACAAACAAAATTTAAAAGCCAGGCTGAAGGAGTAAACAGTATTCAAACCTGCAACTGAAATCTGGTTCAGATGTTAGTTTCTCTAGCATAATTGCAATTTTATTAATCGCAATTCTTTCTTAATTACAACATAACTTCATTAATTACTGGGTGCAGAATCTACTACAATAGCAATTGGAGCATTCCCATAGGTGTCCTGCCTACTGTCCTAAGACCAGTGAGTCTGCCTGCCTAATGTTCCCATCGGTCTCAGGTTGTTTGTTTCCATCTTCCCAGTGAGCTGGCTGCTTCTAACTTCCCCTTTCCTCTCTCTCTCTCTTGACAGTCATCCTTAGCAGTGCAACCTCAGCTTTCTTATGTTCCATACCTATGAGTTTCTCACCCAGTCTTATATTTGCTTTGTTCATGATGATGGAAAGCTGAGCTGTCACATTTCCAGCAAGTTTGTCTGCATACTTAATATTATAAACTCCTGCATGACCTGGGCATTTTTTTTCCATAGATTCAATAATATGTTACTCTGCTGAATTGTTTATTAGTCACTGGATAAAGTCAGCTCCTTACAATCCCAGTTTTTTGGGTTTTTTTTTGAGAGTTATAGCTGTGCAGTGTTGATCGCTGGTACTGAGCAAGACCTGTAACCTTTAACCCCTTCACATGTGTATCTTTATCCTTTGCTATAAACAGCTCTTATGTATCAGTAAGTCCTGGAAACAGAATTCCCTTTGTTGTGTCTGATGTATCTATACAAGCTATTTCCTGGTTAATGATCTATTTTACAGGAAGATTGTTGAGCTCGTGGAAATATGGTGACATCAGCACTTGAAAAACATGATGTATGGAAAGGAATGAATTGCTCTCGTCCCCCTTCCTTGGTGATTAGATTTTGGACTTGGGCGTGGATTTCAGCATGTATATCAGTTTTGCTAAAAGAAAAGACAACAGGATGTTTCTTTCATTGGCTACCTTAATGCAAAATCATTGCAACATTTGCAATTACTGCTCTTATTTCAATATCTGGTTTCCTATGGCGTAATCCATTGCCCAAGTCAGTCAGTCAATCAGTCAGTCAGTCAGTCAGTCAGTCAGTCAATCTGTCAGTCAGTCAGTCCGTCAATTAGGTAATCAAGCAAGCAAATAGTCAACCAATATCTATCATCAGTATGAAATAGTATTTAGGGGGGAAGAATTTAAAAGCATCCCCCCCCCC
>JAWQUT010000088.1:1326952-1342742 GCA_033807755.1 Ellobium chinense | reverse complement strand
CACGCACGCACGCACGCACGCACGCACGCACGCACGCACGCACGTTCAACATTCTGCTGCAGACCAAAGATTCTGGAAGGTACAATAGTCTAACGTGAATAATCGTGTACCCAGTCCCAGTCCCCACATTCTGCTGTATATTAAAGCCGCGCCATACAATCTTATTGTCGGAAGGCAAAGCCCTCCTTCTTAGTGACCGTGGACACCACTTCACTTCAGATGGATTTGCATTCATATTTCAAGTACCAGACGTTCTTATGCCAATTTCTTTACCATTACGTTTGGGGGAGGGGGGGGAGGGGAGGAAGGGAGGGGGACATTAAACTAGCTACACAATTTCCTGTTGCCCCAGAAAATTGCGGTTGCAAATTATCGCAAATTTCCACGTTTTTGAGCCCATGTGGCAATTTTGCAAATATCCGCAAATTTAGGTATTTTCTGCAAGTTTGATGCAAATTTTGCTGATTTGGGCCAAAGTGCACTTTTTCTGCCAGTGTCGCAATACTGCGTGAACAGGAACAAAGAAAATGTGTTCCATTTCTACATTTTTGCAACATATCAGTAGTAAACAATGCAAGGTTGGGGTAAATACAGTATAGTGAAGATACGAAGCTATTTTTGCAACAGTTTTGGAAATTTTGGTGCAATTTTTACCACTTTTTGCATGAAAATTTTGCAATTCTTGGTGCCAATTTTGAGGGTTTGAAATGCAATTTTCCACAGGGACAATTTCTAAGCTGTATGAAATGTTCTATTTTTTGGCATTCGGAGAAATAACGCTCCGATATGAAGAATGCAATCGAATACAAATTAGTGAAGTGTCCTTTCATGTCTCTTTTCTCCTTTTATACCCGGGACATGCTGACAGGCTGTTAATTACTGGCTATACATGAATGTTGTGGAGTGAAGTTATTATAACAAGGTGAGCCGGAACGCAGGTCGCAGTCGCTCACAAGTCAATAATCCGTGAAAATGAGAAATACAGAATTCATGTTGCCAATTAGGAAGTAAATGAGGCACACAATCAATCAATCAATCAATGAGATCTGTATTGTGCGTCTATCAAATAGGCACGCGTCCATTCAATCAATCAGTGAATGTTAGTACACAGGCTAGTTTTACAGAGGGTGTGCATTGTGGGATCTTAATTCTTGCGCCATCGCCTTGTTCCTCCCCACTCTTATTTTCGCCTTCCTGCTTTCCGTTATGATGTGGCTGTAGAGGAAAACACAATCAACTCATCCCCCTCCACCCCCACCCCATAAAAAAAAAACAACTCACAAAATCTAGAAATGCTTGTTGCACTGCATGTTTAACGAAGGCAAAGGAACATTTTCAGTCACTCTAGCTGGGATGAAAGTTGAGCTTGTGTGGAGCCTTTAATTTTCCCCCAGAACGCTTTACAACATCCAGACGGAGAACTTGTAGTGATTGATAATGTCTGTCCCTTGTATTTAGCAAAGCCACCATCCATTTCATGAAATCGACAAACATACATTTGAAAAAGTGAGTAGACTACACAACAAAATTAGAAAGGGAATATTTTTTTTTTCTTTTCACTTATTCATGAACTGAGCGACAACACACTCTGCTTACCACTTTAAAGATGATTACAAAATACAAAATTTCAGCCCGATACCCTGACTTTTTTAAAGAGTTTTATGGTGTAGAATCATTAACTAGTGCCCAGCATATCAGATCTGATACATTTCGTGGAACAAAGGAAAAGCAAACCAAGATCATCACCCCACCATGACAGTGTGAAGTCGCATGAGTGGGCATTAGCCTGGACATGAGACTTAGAAACCACATTATTATTATTACTATAATTATCATTTTGATGCTTGTTCCAGCTTAGTAGATCCAGAAGTGATCCAAAAACTGGAGCTCGGACTTTTTGTGCTATTGTAAATAGGGCTGGGCACTAGAGGGTTAAGTGTCTTTTTTAACCTCGGATGGACAAGGGAACCCTGCTAGCATCAGGACTAAATACAAACTCATCTCCAGAAATGCAACCTGATTATATGAACTTGGCAAAATGTTAGCACTTTAGGTAATTCTGCTTATACACAAAATATAGCAGAACATACGTGCTTGCAACAAAAACTGTAACTATTTTTTTCGAGGGTTCTATCATCCATGGTGACCGACGACAAAGGATTTTAATGATACTCCTTCTGAGGGCCTTTTTTTTTTTTCTTCGATACTTTCCGCTATTTTATATAACCCTCAATTTATTACCGTATTTCCATTTTGACGTAGATTTTTATTAGACTAGACCTGTTTGCTGTCTTCTTGGCATGTGTAGATACTGTTACTGTCTCATTTAATGGACTGGCTTGAAAAGATTTTTCTTTGAAATCCAGCCAACCAATCACTATTATCTCTAAATCAAGCCATTCTAGATCTGGCTGTTCCTGGCACACAGCACTGAGAAAGAGCAATCGGGAGAGGAGGCTGTTTAAATTTATGTCCTGTATTTTGACACGTCTCAGCAATATTGCGATGTTATTGATATATAATTTGTTTGTTTGAAAGACGACTCCATTTGATTGCATCGATGTTTTCTCTGCCGAGTTTTTATGTTCGAGTCAAATCCATGGTCACTGAGACTTTGCTTAGGGACCTGCGGTACTCTAAGACGGTCATGTTTGGGATAAACTTGTCATAGCAACAGATAGACATGAATATGAAACATTTGTGCAATCCGTTTCCCATTCCTATGTATGTATGTATGTATGTATGTATGTATGTATGTATGTATGTATGTATGTATGTGTATGTATGTATGTATGTATGTATGTATGTATGTATGTATGTATGTCTCTCTGTCTCTCTGTCTGTCTGTCTGTCTATTTCACTCACTCACTCACTCACTCACTCACTCACTCACTCACTCACTCACTCACTCACTCACTCACTCATTCATTCACGAATACTTGCCCTCCCCTTATTTTCCGTAAACATTGTTTCATCTTCCGACGCGGGATCTCTAATAGTTCGGGCCTCTGGACCACAGCCCATCTGACTCTTGCATAAATCCACCACTGGGTATATATCCATGTCAATGACGTTAAATTCTCTTACAAGGTATGAATTCGAGTGTCAAGCACCCCATCCCCCCCCCCCCCCNAAAAAAAAAAAACACACACACACATTCGCTTGAAGGACGTAAACATGTTAGACGCATGTATACATACACCTGCGACTAGTATCTTGTCCATGCCCTTTATCTATTATTCGCTTCCCAGCAGTGAAGTTTCTTTTCACGGAAAAGGAAAGTACAGTAGTAAAGGAATAGAAACATTTTTTTTTTTTTTAAGATTCGGATCTCTTACGGACTGTTATGGCAAAAGTTGGCGAGCGCAAAATGGTATTTCCTGGTATTACGAAAGTTTTTGAACGGTATGAACTAGAATCAGGTGCGAATTTCCCAACTAGTTCGTGACGTTTCAAATTTCATGTTTCTCTTCTCTCTTGGCAATCTGCTCTGAGAGAAATGAACAGATGCAAACACTGCAGATTATAATATCGTAACATGTGAACGCAGAACGATGTAGTTTTCGTTGTTGGTTTTGTTGTTGTTGTTGTTGTTGTTGTTGCTCTTCTTCTTCTTCTTCTTCTTCTTCTTCTTCTTCTTCTTCTTCTTCTTCTTGCTGTTTTTATTGCTGTTATCATTCTTGTTGTTACATTTATTAATGGGGTGATCATTATTATGCTAGATTTGTATATATCAGTTTTTACGTTTTTGTAGTTTTGTTGTTGTTAGTGTTGTTGTTTTAATGCCCTGGTTACTGGGATAGCGAGGTGTTGAACCTGTCACAGAATGTAGTTCATTTTTCATTACCAGCAATAAGAAACTAGAATCAGCCTTTATCGCGGCCTGTCTAAAGACGTTAATATATTATGCTCCCCTAGTGTTCTCATTAGTTTTGCCCTCGACAGGCTAGGATAAGTGACGGAATCTCAGGATAAGCCGCCTCTCCTCAGTCTAAGTATGGCTATAAGTCTGGCAATAACCTAGGAGCCTCCAACGGGTAATCGTAGGGGAGGGGGGAAAGGGTGACTTTTATAACAAGCTGACAGACGCCTCATCGAACACATCGCAGGCCCGGCTGCCAAAGTACCACTTTAATATTGCTTCCGTCACGGGAGGAAAACAACAGGGACAGAGGTCGCACGACACGAGCCAGATCATTTTGTCAATTATTGGCAGGGGACACTTGACCAGATTGGGCGTCACTGACGTACTGCGTTTCTTATCCCCATGTTTTCGCAGTGATAAAATAGCTGGTCTAACAGGTAAGAAAAACCTCGTTCCTTTTTACCGTCACTGGTCTGGTGTAAAAAATCACCATCGTTGTTTTAGTGGTCGTGTCAATTTGCAGGTTGTTAGTTTCATTTCGTAGCACTTAATTCAGTTGGTTCTGGCTACATTTACCTGGCTTCTGGACATTTTTTAATCGAGGAAAGCGTTTTCATTGTTCATCATCATCATTATTACCGGCACCACAGTTCTGTTTCTGCCACTGTTTTCTCCGCTGACCGGAGAAACAAGAGATATTTCCTGTGCAGAATCCGAAAAAAAAATTCAAAAAGTAAGTTTCAGTGACGAATTTATGCATTACTCTATAATATAATATGGCATTTATTTGTTGTTTGTTTCATGTAATTCTATTAAGTGCCTTCCATGTTGATGACTGCAAAAAATTATCAATTTCGTCCTCTATATTCTATAATATGAAATAAGTACAGGCCAGTGCAACTGTTAATTATAATGATTTCGTATCAAAATTGTGCTAATGCGGCGGCCACTAATTTCTGTGCATAATTCATTTTTTTAAAAAAAACTATCTGAGAAACACAGGATGCAGGTAAGACGTTTTTTGTTGTTGTTGTTGTTCTTTTAAAATAGGACATATAGGACCAAAACGATACAGGAACGATAAATAGGACTAATGGATTTTCAAATTTAAGTCCAAGCCTCCAAATATAGTATTTAATTTGCCTATACTTGACAATGCTGAGAGATTTTGAAATTGTGATTTTACTCCCTTCAGATATCGGTGTTGTTGTTTTTGGTGTTTTTTTTCAATTAACAATAGTCATAGTGCTTGAAAGTGTGCTTTATTTTTTTTTAAATTCACACGACAGCAAAATTTTCTCATACCTGGTCCGGACACGGAAATTTCTCGTACAAAACCCTGAGTGATACTGAAGTGGGATCTGGTTAGAAAGGAACTATGGATTTCTCTGTGTGAGCAGTCAGGAAGTATGTCAGGGTCATGAGTGAACACTAGGTTCAACAGTGAAAGTTAGGGACAGATTCAGGCAGTAGGTATTTAACAATTAAATTGCTGTGAAGTTAGCGTCCTTGTGGTGTGGCGGTAGCAGATTCAGACTTGCAAGATGAGAGACCCTGGGTTCGATTCCCGGTAGGGGCATGAAATTTTCTAGTGTAGGATTTTTGTGGCCTGTCTTCTCAAATTTGATCCTTCACAGAAATTTGGTCAAATTGCTGGTGACACCCCCCTTAGATATTGTGTAACATCATCTGAAAAATTATCAGACTGAGCTCACATTCCTCCTCCATAATTATGAGCAGAGAATATCATATGCCTTTCCACAAGGTTACGTATGGTTGGGGTCCAGACATACAGATCCTATCCATTTCAAAACGTTAACTGTTCTATTACTTGTAAAACAGTAATTATATGGTGTCTGAATGAAATTGTTAGGAACTATTTAAGAGAAAACTGCAGTAATTAAGGCGTGAAAAAAAAGAAAAAAGATGGGAAGGAACAGGATGAGCTTGACGCTTGAAGCCAACAGACTCAAGTGTCTCTAGACAAAAGGATTTATCTTAAAGCTTGTCCCTCGACAGTGGGACTTATCTTAAGGTTTGTCTCTTGACAAAAGAACTTTTCTCAGATTTTGTCTCTTGACAAAATCGACAAGAAGACTTTCTTAAATTTTGGTCAATATGATTTATTTTAATGTATTTCTCTCAACAATAGGACTAATCTCAAATTTTATCTGCTTGTTGTTGTTGTGGAGAAGGGTTAGAGATCAAAACAGCTTGTAAGAAAAAGAAAAAGGAATGGGGAAGAACTGCTTAACCTAAACCTTCAGAAATAGCAAACTACAACACTTTTGCATTTTTCCCCCTACCCCCTCCACCTCCACCCCCAACCCCAACCCTCCCTTTTTACCCCTCAGCTAATCACTTCCATTACCAGAGAATATAAATGCAGGCTGAAGTGGGATAAGAATGAAAGTAAACTGTTTAATGTACAATGCTGTCAAGTACCCAACCAAGTGTGACCATATTGCTTTGAAGTGATATTGTTGTACAGTGCAATATTTTGTTATAAGTATAGACTGTAGAGATTGAAGTTAAGTGCTCGTCATGTACTAGTTAATGGAGTAGGTAAAGGGGACAAAAGAAACGGATGGCGTTACTCTCACCGATATTATGTCAGAGGAACTACTGGTGTAAGAGCTGGATTAAGTTAATGCGGGGTCTGTAGTGCTCATCTGTAGTGAATGTAGAGTCCACTACACCTTAAGCCTGAAAAAGGTGCGGGGCCCCAATTTTTCAGTCGACAGAAAGAGAGAACGAATACCAATAATATTTCGGGAGAAATTTTGTGTTCAAATCTAACTGCAATCATGGTGTTGCTTTTTATTTTTATCTTTTTGAAGGAGAAGGGGAGTAAATTACTCATCACAGACACCCGCCTTTTGTATTCCAGTCACAAATCTCGCCGAGGAATTTATATCAATAAGCAAGAAATGCAGGGTTGTGTTGCGAATATATAGCGAAAAAGTAGTGAGTACTTTTTGACAAAAATTGGTAGTTTTTAGCGTAGCGAATACCAGCGCTAAAAAAGTAGTTGTAGCGGTAGTGAAAGTAGACAAAAAGTAGTGAGTACTCACGCTACTTTTTTTCGTCAATGTTTTTTTTTCCACCGTGTTTCAATTTTTTTTTTTTTTTGTTTTGAGCACGANCCCCCCCCCCCCTTCCGAAATAAAACAAACCCAAAAACATTTATTCTTGACGAATAAGACATAGCTCTGGGCGGCTCTGGCCATAATTATACCGACTGCCGGACAGCCGTACCCTCTTGTTGATGGCAAGTTGAGTAGCCAAAGCTGTTGCGTAGGCAAGTTGCAAATTATTTTTTTTTTATGTGATGGTTTCAGAGCATATATGATCGTCTTGTGTGAGAAAATACAAGCAGTTTGATAATAATTTCATAAATAGCTTGATAACGATATTGGTGTGATTTTGACAACTGAGCAATACATGGCAAAAACTGTAAACGTGCCCTCTCCTTTTTTGACAGATTATCCATAAACCTATTACCTTTTGTTATATCTATTTATGTTGTATTCAATAATAATATTACACGTAGATCTATGAAGTTGAAAGAGGTTGGTTCAAAACAGTTTAAAGAGAAGAGTAATATACTATAAGTAGTGAAAAAAGAAGTGAGTACTTTTTATAAAAAAATGTAATGGTAAAGTAGAGAATACCAATTATAGAAAGTAGTTTTAGAGTAGTGAAATTACTTTTGTGATCAAGTAACTTGTAGTTAATTAATTACTAAAAAAAAGTAGTTTTTTTGCAACCCTGAAGAAATGTGACCTGAGATTCTCTCTTTCATCCGACAGCTTGCAAGCACTTAGTGTAGATCCCGTAGCATAGTTTTATTTTTGCTACAAGGTTAAACTAAGACATAAGTACAGCAAACACCACTCGCAAGTCAGTGCATTATTTTCTAGCTCTTCTATATTGAACCCGAGCCATTTCATCCTGCCTAGAGAGTGATATGGTGTCACACAAGCGAAAACAGAACTTTTGCAAAATTAAAGAGAAATGCCAAAAATAAAACTTAACGATAACTGTGACGCTTGTTTATATGATTCTTAAGTATCTATTTTTAAAAAGGACAACGGATATGAGCAATGAATTACAGTTTAGTACAAAAACGTATACGTTCTTGAGCGGTTTGCTTAACGGAATAAACGGTATAAATCTCTCATGTTTATTACAAGTACAAAGTGCCACTAGTCAAACAAGAACTGATTCCACTGACAAGAATCAAAAGCAAGGCAATCAGTCACGAGTACATGTATTGCAATATTTTTATTTTTGGGAGGGGAAGGAGTTTGACTGCCAGAAACTGTAGCGAAAATATACATCGTTTCATTTAAAGTTGTAGTCGAAGAAAAGGCGCATCATTTTGCGCTCCTAGCATTTGCAGAATAAACCCAGCTGTTAAAGACAATTGCCAGATGCCTAAATTATACTCAAGATCTGCCTGACCAGAAAAATGTGTCCGACAGAAGGACGATGCAAATACAACATCATCTGCTTAGAACCCATTACTGCAGCATTGTTATTGTCAAACAAGGTCTATGCACCATTTGGGCTCTTGATTTACCGGACCAAACCATTTAGTGGGTGAGGGAGATCATTCGGTTACCCATAACTTCCCTCTGCATATATATTCCCCACCTCTCTCCTCCCATCCTAACCAATTAATAAAATGCAACTCCTTTGTTCTGTGTTCACAGATATACAGCTAATAACTAAAGATGTCGCCTCCATCTCCGGCGCAACCCAGCACAAAACATCTTATGCCAACACCTCGTGATGGATCAGTAGTTGCTCAAGACGGGATGGAGGAAATTTGGGTTGGACCACACAACAACTCTTTTACAGGACGCTTTGACAATAGAGGTTTGTTTCCTCAGCAGAGACAAGCGACGTGTGCTCGGGTAGAGGCCTGGCCATCTGCACATATCACTGCGCAGCCTTCATCAGTGCAGCCTGTGTTCAAGTTCGGCGAAAACAACCTGTTTCAGGGCATGAAAGGTTCTGGCTATGACTATGAAACGAAACGTCTCCAGAAACAAGTTTTGACTGATGTATTTCGGCCCACTCTTCATAAAGACCGGCGATCCTCGAAGGTCGCAGGAGACTCCGGTAAAATTGCAAAAGCCGTCACAACAAGGGGCAGTAACCAATTTAGGGCATCTCCTAGACCACGTAGCCAGCCTAACAGTTGCAAAGAGGAGTTAGTACAATCGTCACATTTCCCTGAGCGCTCATTGGCCATGCGTGTGTTGAGACCATCATCGTGCTTTTCGGAGACAACTTCCGGTTACATGGCATCCGAAGAGGATTTTGAAGAGAAATCACTTGTCGATGTAGGTATGGGATCAGGACGCCAATGTGGTGTAGATTTCCATGATTATAAATCCATCAAATCTGAACAAAGGGAGCGTGGACAACTCAAACAGTTTGCGGCGCACAGGACCAATCGGGAGTCAGGGAGACGTCCAGGTCTTTCTGAGAACCAAGAAAATGGGACACGTAGTTCTGTTGATAGGACTATAAAGACGGTCAGAGTATCTGAGTATTTACAAAACAGCTCCAGTAAAGAGGAAAAACAGCATTTACTGGCAAATTCAATCAGGCATACAGGCCTCACAAACGCATGGGTCTCATCATCTGCCCATAAAGCCATTCCTGAAATACCGAAAAGAAATATTCCAAAGAATATAGCGTGTCGCAGGAGTACCGAAACACTAGATGACGACGACAGTGAGAGAGACTCCGCTTATTCATCTTTCCACCATCACCCATCTGATGCTATATATAATATTACCACTACATCGGATCAGATTCCGAACGGAAAAATACCCAATATCGGTATTATCAACCACGAGCATTGGAGTGAACATGCCACTCATCAACACGCTGTGCCAACAAACGGAAATGGTACTCCAGTGAACACAGAGGACCACTCATCCGAGTACAGTATTCGGATGCAACAGAGAGACCACGAGGCAAGTGAACAAGCATGTGCCGAACATAATGAACCATATGACGAAAGGTCTGTTGATGGCCCAGTCTATTTAGATTCATATCACCAAGTGCAACGTTCAGGCAGAGCTTCTCTTTGGGGAAAATTACGAAATACGCAATCATTTTCACCTCGTCATCCAGACTTAAAGCCTAACATTTCAACCTCCACAAAGTCATCATATCACTCTCATGGTTATATTCAAGGATTATGGCGTCGACTTAGCAATGCTTCAGGTGACAAGAGAAGGCGGGAAGAGCGATGCCCAAATTGTAACGAAGTACTTCAGAAAGCGCCACCAATGTTCCTGGCAATGAAGGGAAACGAGAAAACATTTCTGATGTGGATACTCTCAAAATGGGGAGAGGTAAAACTTCATTATGACCATCCTCAGTGGCATATACAAAGGGCCTTACCATCTCTTCTTCTCCCCTCCCCCACTCCGCAGCAAAAATCTGTGTTCTCCTTAATTAAAACCAGCTTTCCCCCATCTCTATAACCTGGTTTATTATACTGTAAATGTGCACCTGAAATGGACTGTTTATTTATGTTCTCTCCAAAACTTTTTATCTGATACCTCCCTCTCCCTCCCAATCGCCTCTCCAATTACTACCCATTGTTACGCCACTGATCATCGCAATCATTTTTACCTCTATCACTATCACCGACATCACCACTACCAATACAATAACAATTACCACCACCCTAGTAATAAAAAGTTTCAATGGGCTACAGACATTAATCATTTTCCTCATTTTTTATCAATACATAACATAGGATTTTGGAATCCTCTTTATTGTCGTTATACTGCGGTACATCCAAACATCGATTAAATTCGAGCCATACGTAGTTTAAGCTTGGTATCAGGATTTCCTTCAAGGTAAAGGCTGTGGGCAATCAAAGAACATTCTCAAAACTACACCTGGCTGATTCATACTTAAGCCTTTGATTAAATGACAAATCCCTCCCTACAGGGCATTTTCTCATTTCACGGAACTGATTTGACAGTTTGATATAGGGATCAGTGAATCAATCAGTCCGTTAGTAAACAGCTACTGCTAAAAGACGAGGTCATGATTAGAAAGCCTCTCTGCCATGTTTGTCCAGCCCAGTAGGGCCGACTAACTCCCTACTCCACTGCTCTCACCCTTCTCGCAGGCTCAGCTAGTCGGGATTAAGTCAGCCTAGAGTTCGGAAAACGCTTCTCATTTAGGCTTGGATGAATTTCCTAACTGGCCCAGATAACAATAACAATTACCACCACCCCAGTAATAAAAAGTTTCAATGGGATTTTCAATAAGCTCTGTTCTTCCAAATACTACATTAACTACATTTTTTTCACTCGCCTCCCAGGTTAATTTACAGAGTTTAATGTAAACTTTATTTTCTTATTAGTTCGTGTGGAGGACCCTCTAAGCTTGCAAGTTAAACGTGCTAGCACTACATCACTGAGACGCTAATTTCACAGCACTTTAAATCATAAATACACGTACTTAATTGCCTGAACCTACATGTAGGTTACATATTCTGTTTGGCGACTTTATTTTTCTTTTATTTGCGTGCAATGGAAGATCCAGAGCGTGTCGTCCGTTTATACTTATAAGGTCGTAGACCTGTCCCACAAATTGGGTCAAATGCAAATATTGGTATCATTTTGATCATTACTGTTTTAAATGACTCCAGATGATGTTACGGAAACTTAAGGTCCTAAACATTTTAATAAGAGTTTGGTCTTTTCACCCTAAATCTAATTAACCTGTAGTATGTAACAGAGATTTTCTCCACACTTTAATTTGTACAAAATGACATCCAAACGTTGCACAAGCCAGAAATGGGCATGTCAAGGAATGAGACTGATTGATAATGAACTATCGTAAGATCTTAAAAAAACATATTGTACTGGGCAAGGGTCCAGCCCCAGAAGGAGGCAAGCTAACAATCTCACGATGTCATGGGGAGGAAAGAATTCACGACAGCCTGAGAACCTGCCTCCCAGTGAAAAGGGCATATGAGCAAGAATCTTTCTCCGAACTGAGCTCTCTGTCTAGGAGGACAATAAATGCAATCATATGTAATCTTTTACTATTAATAAGGGAGATTGCACCCCAGAGCTGCAACCAAAACTTAAAAAAAAAATATGACCGGATTATAAGAAAGAAAGAAAGAAAGAAAGAAAGAAAGAAAGAAAGAAAGAAAGAAAAGGAAGGTTCACATAATTCCAATTTGCATTCAAACCTCGACTGAAACCATAACTAATGCACCGTTCGGCATTTTGACGTGCAATCCTCCATGTCATATTCAACGAGAGTCACACCAGAATTGCACACTAAAATGTTTCTATTTATATATTTATAGTAGTCGAAATACGAATGAAAATTTTAACAGTGTAAACGCCACTCAATAAGAAATTTTACGAAACAATCTTTAAGCCTGGTTTGGAGATGGGACAAGGTGGATTGGAATGGGAGGGTTGAGTAGTTTCTTTACCGAAGAACAGAGCCAACCCTATCAATGTCTCCATAATACAGTATAAGTTCCTGCCGGCTGTGTCTAACGAATGATACCACTCATCATCGGATTCCGGAATTATCTAACCGACTCTCTCGGGGTAAGACGGGAATTACGAAGCAAGTACCTGGAGAATGTCTGCGTCATACTGAGCGGCTGTACGTAGAGAGTGGATGGAAGCAGGACGTAATGAGATGGGTTTTGGGGTCGACTTCGGGCCCTTCCCCATCACCTCTTTAGTAGGCTTCGCTTAATCGCAATTCCACGAAAACATAGAATAAGTGCCTGTTATACGGAAGATGTGAATAAACAGGGCTGTTTCTTATCGATCTTTACTGAATGCCATTGCTTCATTTGTTTCCTTCTTTTACATGTTATCGGTCAGGCGAAAATGCTATTATCCAAATTGCAATTCAAGGCAGTGTTTGAAATCGTACCACATGTGAAAATAGACAGACAGGCCGGCAGGCAGGCAGGCAGGCAGGCAGGCAGGCAGGCAGGCAGGCAGGCAGGCAGATAGATAGATAGATAGATAGATAGATAGATAGATAGATAGATAGATAGATAGATATCAGTTCACTTTATCCGCTACACATTCACAGTCAGTCAACATTTAGTACAGTGATTATCGCCTAATAGTCCTCTCCTCACCAGAAGCCACTGGTATCGAAGATCCTATTTCAAAGAGTTACTTTGTCTCCAGTGCCAAGGGAAAGAGACACTTCCTCAAACATGGATCTTTAATGCCTTTTGGAGAAAAGGAGAGAATTTATTCAATATCAAATGCAAGAAACTGAAATTTCTGAAGGAAATCACAAGACTAAACAATGGCTCGAAAGATCAGTCTCACTTTTGTCGAAAGAAGAATGATATTGATAACAGTAGCATCTAGATCTAGTGCTGATGTCATATATAAGGAAAATCAGCTGGGTTCATTTCAATGCTCATTAGAACCCGCTCTACCTAAGACCCTTCCTCCTCCCCTGCTCCGCCCTTGTTTTTCTTATCTAGTGACTACATAGTTCTTGGACGAAGACCGCCGAATCTTCATCTCACTGACCACAGGCTTTATCACACTTATTGAGGGTAGTTTTACGATTTCATGTTGATGTAAATGACATTCACAGGCATACCATTAATAAACGTAAACCATGATATCATCGGAGCGTATAATAATTATTATTCGCTGTTCCACTTATGGATTGTTCCACTCTAGCCACTGACTTGCTTAATCGATCATGATGAATGAGGAAACGGGGGCTGTTAGTGTTACATAGTACTGCCCATTTAGTTCGGCCACCCTGAACCCTCCTCCTCACACTTAGCGCGCGCACACACACACACACACACACACACACACACACACACACACACACACACATACATATGTACATACATAAAATGCTCATTACTCCCCTGAAACAATATTTGCATAAAATAGCCAAACAAAAAGATTAGGAATAACAGATTACGAGACAAATGAGAGGCGAAGGTGTGCCCAGGAGTATAGCCAAGATGTTCCTTGGAGGGATTCAATGGGCATGAAAATGAAATCCATAAGCACATTAATGTAGCTAGCAACTACAAACTGTTAGAACTTTGATGAAAAATATAATAAAGACCAACATGAATATAAGTGATTACTGAAAGCCTTTCGTAATTTAGGATATTAGTGCACATAGTATCTTATGAAAGGCTGTCCTTATTCATTTGATTAACGTAAGACCTTAGGACGATATAAGACGTTAGGAAAGTCTTCAAAATTTGAACAACAAATTTAATCAGCTGACTGAGAGAGAGAGAGAGAGAGAGAGAGAGAGAGAGAGAGAGAGAGAGAGAGAGAGAGAAAGAGATCGAGAGAGAGAGAGAAAGGAGGAGAGAGAGCTAGAAAGAAAGAAAGAAAAAAGGGGAGGAAGGAAGAAAGGAAGGACGGAAGGAAGGAAGGAGGGAAGGAAGGGAGGGAGGGAGGGAGGAAGGAAGGAAGAAAGAAAGGGAGGAGAGAAGGAAGGAAGAAAGAAAGAAAGGAAGGAAGGAAGAAAGGAAGGGAGGAGAGAGGGAAGGAAGGAAGGAAGAAAGAAAGGGAGGAGAGAGGGAAGGAAGGAAGGAAGGGAGAGGGAGGAAGGAAGAAAGAAAGAAAGAAAGAAAGAAAGAAAGAAAGAAAGAAAGAAAGAAAGAAGGGAGGGAGGAAGTGAGGCAGGGAGGAGGGGAGGAAGAAAGAAAGAAGGAAGGAAGGGAGAGAGGAAGGAAGGGAGGAGGGGAGGAAGAAAGAAAGAAAGAAAGAACGAAAGAAAGAAAGAAAGAAAGAAAGAAAGAAAGAAAGAAAGAAGGCATGCATTTGATCTCGTTTAAGTAGATATCCACTACCTACTCAATAATTTAAAAAAAGAAAAACTAGCATAATATGTGTACAGCCCTATGAATTTACGTCTATCCTATGTGGTTGGTCATCTGGGCTCCATGTGGCTGATGATATCGTGGCAGATTTATGCAGTGCTAATCGGCCAAGATTTGTAGCTCGTATCCTTGCGGTGTACCCAGTTCCCTTCTAAGAGTACGCTGCAGAATGAAAAGAAATGCAGCTGCGATCAATATACCATTTGCAAGATCACCTATTTATGAGCCCCTAGCAATACATCAAAGGCTATCGAGTGGGCACTAAATCGTTGCTTACGTGGTAAGACAGGCTGCTCTGTAACCCGGAAACAGAACAATGCAAGGCAGGTTACTCTTTATGACTACAATATTGTATTTATTGAGGAAGCATTTACACCTTATCTTGGATCCTATTCTCTCTCCTCCTCCCCCCCCCCCCCCCCCCNCCCACACCCCGTCTCGGTTCCCCAAAGCTTACCAGATAGCAGTGCAAATAACTTAACTGTTGCGAAGATAAAATGACGGACTTGTGATCAGGACATACCACACCTAGGTTTTACAAGAGAAATCTGTAAAGACTTAATAGAGAGCTTTAGAAACGGAAAAAGAGAAACTATAGTTAAAAACGACGGGGTGGTGTAACCTTAGAGCAAAAATACTATTTTGTGGCTCCGCATGTTCTATGGCCCTACACTAAAATAATAGCATACTGTCCGGTGAAATGGGAAATCGTGTCAGATTTCTTACTTACCTTTGAGATTTGTGACCGCACTAAAGTAGGCGAGCCTCCGCGATTGCGTAATTTAAAGCTCCGCTCCCTCCTCCCTTTTTTGAAAACAAATCAATACATTGAATACTATTGAATTGAACACAAAATTTATGAGAAAATTACTGATTATTATTTCTCTCTCTCTCTCTCTCTCTCTCTCTCTCTCATGCACACACACACACACACACACACACACACACACACACACACACACACACACACACACACACACACACACACACACACACACACACACACACAC
>JAWQUT010000088.1:1297902-1310408 GCA_033807755.1 Ellobium chinense | reverse complement strand
TCTCTCTCTCTCTCTCTCTCTCTCTCTCTCTCTCTCTCTCTCTCGCTCCTTTGTTCTACCTCCCTCCCTTCCTCTTGTCTTTCAAACAGATAGCGAGCGCAACCGGTATTGTAAGCGAATAGGGCAATACGGATTCCATTTATTGTAAGAAACTCCATGGCCAAAGTCTATGAAAATACCATCTTACCATCTTAGTCAAGTCAAAACTGGTCATGCTAACATACTGTAGAGCCAAGGACTAAGCACAAGTCTATGACGATGATGATCTAACGAAAGGGTGTGAAGACATTACAGTAATAGGATTTAAGAGATCTATCAATGACGGAGCAGATTACGATGAAGAACGACAGAAACCGTGATGAAGACGGAAACCATGATACATGTTTCCATTTGTTAATATCGTCATTCATCAGCATCAACATCACTATCATCATCATCTTTGTCATCGACGTCAAATGGTCTTCCTTGACAATGTGGTGTCAAAGACTCAAACGTAAGATGACGGGATGGAATGATCAAGGCTTATTACCTGCCCACGCTCGTAGTTAATTGAAGATACGAAGATATTATGTAACATATTGGACTCAAGATATTTGAGAACTTTCGCATGGGATCTCTTACCATTGTAAGAATTACATTAGTGCAACCGTGCGGAATGCACCTTTGGGAGGCAGTGTGGTAGTGTGGTTAGTGAGTCGTACTCAGAAATTGAAGGCTGTGAAGTTTAAGGTTTGTGTCTTCGATTCTTAGGCCGGTCGGTGTATGTTGTAGTGTCCTCGGGAAAGACACTTCACTCCCTTTTCCCCACTCGACTCAGGTCGTGACTTTAGAGCTGGGGTAGGGGGTGTGCGGGNNGGGGGGGGAGACCACAACGCTGCACCGCGGGAAACCAGCAATGACCGTGCTATGTGTTTCGTTTGTTATATTATGTATTTACATGTATGATATGTACTGTTCTAGTCTATGTGTTTGTATCATGAATGAGCTGTATAACAATGTATGGCATTGTACAATGTAGGCCTACACCACTATCCCTACGGGATAAATAAAAGTCCTATTTCCTTTTCATTCCTTTTCATTTTTTTCAACATGCAGAGTCAGTGAGAGCTTGCGCATTAACGATGGGATCTCATTCCTTCTACACTGCCTGAAAGTCTGAACAAACGAATATCAACTATAATAGCTGACCTAATTTGAGGAAAATGAGGTTACACGTCAATACGATCGATGTTTATGATGATCCTCAGTAGACCGTAACGTCACGTCACGCCTCCGAATGTAATATGCATGAACCGATCAGTCATGAGTGGACCTTTCATCCTGCAGTGTCTTCCATTTCAGGACCAGCAAGCCGTGACCCCATTCAGATTCCTTCAGCTGATGGCAGCCTTAAACCCACTGATACGACTGACTCAGCCAGGAGCAAAACTGAAAATGTAAGTCTATTTCTAATGCTTTTTAACGGTAATATGTAATGAGTACCATTCCGTTTTATGAAGACCACCTACAGTGTGCATCAGTAGTCTATATTTTCGTATAAAATACGTGAGAAATTCTTTACAGCAAATACAGACAACCATCGCGTATGATATCAAATTGAAGCATTTGGATTGTGCACAGATGATCGTAAGTGAAGGAAGAATTCTTAGCAGGCAAATTCAAAAGGCTTGAAGCCAGTGAAGACTCTATAATGGATTATATTACCTCATTACTCAATTTGTGTCACCTTTCACCTACTGTGTAGATCTCGACTCTAGACCTGCGGCAGGCTCGAAGCTTAATTTTGAATCTTTTAACCAGATTTTTACTTTCTTGTTTTAAACCAAAAGTTCCATAGTTATGCTGTGGTCACTGATGTGACATCCCGAGATTGTAGAAAGTGTTAAGTTAGCTGAAGGGTCCTACTTTGTCTCTGTATACCCCTGCCAAAAGCATTAAAAGCGTCATCTTATGTACAATGTGACTACGACAAGAATCAAATCAGTAAACAATGGAGACGAAGAGGAAGCACAAGATGCAGAGGAAGTGACAACAGCAAGTACGTTTTTGTTTTTATTTCTTCACTTGGTACTCCGAGCGTCCTGACGGAGTTTATTAATAATACTAATAGACACCGGGCAGTATCTTGGGGCCAGGGACTTTCCCGCGTAGTGCTTGGTTTAAGGCTAAGCCGGGGTTAGATATGAGAGAGCGCACATAAGAGAGTTGCAAACTATCGGTAAATTTTGGTACTGTCATGAGGGTGCTCTCCTTTCCCTAAGTCTATCCCTAACCCTGCTCGTAAACTGCACCAGTCACCAGGTAGGTAAATCCCTGTATATTGCCAAAGGCAGAAAAGAGGAAAGGTATTTTTTTTAAGACTGCTCTGAATACTTTCTATGATGTTTTTGTTTTCCGTAAACGATTGCAGAGGAATGTATCTGAATGGCCGCGGTTTTTACGCGATGCGAAGGTGAGACTGGTTCCAACGTCTTAGTGAATGAATAATAAATAATATTGATCGAACGGGTCCGTAATTATAGTGTGAAAAGGTTTTATTATCGTTTCCAAAGCCTTCCTAACTAGTACTGTATGGGACTTTTTAAAGTCTTCTGAACGCTACGGGTGTATCTATAAAGAGATATATTTACCGTCACGCAGGCAGGCACACACGCACACATACACACACACGCGCGCGCACGCACACACATACACACACACACACACACACACACACACACACACACACACACACACACATACACCAAAAAATGTGTGTTTATATATATATATTATATATATGGGGGAGGGGGTTGGGGAACCGCATGCACAGTTTCGAAATGTCTATTAGATTTTTCACGGAGTATACTCCAGTAGGACAAGTGTTTCATTACAGCTATATTCATCGTAATATAGTCTAGTTATTGCCGTCTTGTTCACTTACTAGGATAGAGTGACGGCAATGATTCCTTGGAGTGTAATATCTGATTTATATTGAGTTGGTAATAAATAAAACGGCTGATAGCACAAGCATAAAAGTTGAAACGAAAGATCAGGCATTTGAAGTGGTATTTTGATACGCACGATACCACATCAGTGGAGCAAATTAAGGACTTACATGCACTAATCGGGACGTAAGTATTAATTTAATAGTTCGCACTTACGAGTTTGCTCTTGGGACGCACGGAGTTTACGCTTCATTTCTACATGTGATAATTCTGATTTTGATTAAAAATTAGACCGTCATTGTTTCAAAATTCCAAGCAAAATTTTACCGCCGTTGTAGTTGTTTTTTTTTCCATTTCCACAAGATTATTGGAGAATATACAAGATAATATTTATTAAGCTTGCCTGTTGCTAGGAAACTACCATTACGGCGATCACCGTTTGCTTCTTTGGAGAGCTGTACCTTTAGAAAGGTGATTATCTTACACAGAATGATTTTTTTTTATTGATCAAGTTATAAAGAAAACCTATCACCTGCAGCTTTCAAGCTGCTATTTTCTGGTATCACGCCTGAGGCTGTCATATCAATAGTCACTACCCGAAAATGAAAACTTGTAGAGTCAGGCTGTTTGTTGGTTTCTTTGAGTTAGGGTTTACGGTGTTTCAGCACGATTACAGATATATATTGCGTCTGACCACTGAATAACCTATACGAGATTCCACATTAGCCAAGTGACGGCCGGGTCATATAATGTTTTCCTTTGTATTTTATTACTGCATTTATCCGCTCAACGCATGGACAGATGTTTGCAACAGTAGGTGATAAAAGGACGGATATAGAAGTATGAGTAGTCCAGTTATGCAGCTGTTGCACCCAATGTGCTCGATTTCGCTGTATTTTATCCTTTCCCCACCTCCGTTTTTTACGCTGACTCGTTTACAGCGAAATCAAATTGTCCGTGGCACCTTATGCGTAACACGGTGAACACGTTAGCCTGTGTGTCCGTCCATACACATTGCGTCAAGTCAGCCTTTAAGAGAACGTGGTCATTAAATCGGCAAACAACACGGCTGGCATAAGCTACCCGTGAAATCACGCAGCTATAGGGTTTAAAATCTTAAAACACTGAGATTGAACAAACACAGATCTAGATCTACATGAGAGCGATGAGCTCCTTTATCTAATGCCACCGCCCCCCTAAGTTTGTACCATTCTTAGCGTGACAGCTGATAGGCAATATTTTATTTCTCCGGGAGAATGAAAGGAATTAATAATTTACTGATCTGAATTTTATGGGTTTACTTTGGCCTCTTCTCTGCACTACCTCTGTCTTGTTTCATGTAATCTAATGAAATCTTTTCCTCAGTTCCTGTCTTTCCTCTTTTTCTTTCCTTCTGTCCCTTATATCTTTTTTGTGTCCTTCTTGCCTTTCTACCATCATTCCTCGTTCATTCCCCTTGCCTTCCTTCCCTCCTTGTTTACCCCTTGCTTCCTTCATTTCCACCACCTCTTCTGCAACTTCTCGTCACGATTGAAAAATAAGAGATTGAAAGGAACTACGACTTTCCAGTGACTTTTAATAAATAAATAAAAACAGCTTTCTGCCCTCCAAAATAGCTGTGAGTAAGCTGAAGTTTCAAATAGGTGCATGGCGGTATAGTGAAATCGACTGTTATATTTTACATTTCAGAACCTTGATGCCTTGTTCGATACTCTCACATCAAAGAATGTAAAGGCAAAAAAATTACCGCCTGGCCTTGTTGACCAACCCCCACCGAAAGTCAAAGGGAAGAGAGCTTGTGCCAAAAAGGAGAAAATGCCAGTGAAAGAGAGAAAAAGGAAAGGCAAGAAGAAAGAAAAGTCTAAGGAAAGTTCTGAGCCTCAGGAACAACAACCTGAAGTTCCAGCTCAAAACCTTGACATGTGAGTTTCATGATCCATTTTTCTTAACCGTTGTATAATCTCGATGGTCAAAGCTTATAGATGCTTACTTCTCTTACTTCTCTCCCCACTCCCATCCCTTAAGGTTGCAGGAGCCTAATTGGCTAAAAATGTGTCGACTATCCGAGTCGATAATAGCAGAGTAAAAAATCTGTCCAAAAGTTGTGAGATACATCGGTGAATTTGTTAAATAAAGATTTTTGGCAGGCAGCTCTTTTCAAGGGTCTAAGCGGATTCAGTTTCTGCGAGCAGCTGGTATGCAAAAGAATGCCAAATTTTGGACCCCCTTTTCATGTAAACTGAAATTGCGAAATTTTTTTCCAAAGGACCCCTACTGAAAAAAGTATAGATATTTTACCACAGTGGTGGCTCCAGACTTACAGACTAGTCCTTGCCTTTTCGGAACATTCATGTAGTCTGAGGAGAATATTTTGTCAAATGCCTCAAAGAGGCATTTTCAATTAGGCTCCTGCAACCCAAACCCTTTTTCCTCAGCACAGCATGGTGTTTCATATTGGAAGATTTTTTAATGTCAGAATTACTCGTATTACGCCCTAAGACATGGGCTGTTGGTTTATGCCAATTTTTTTTTGTGGTGTAATAGGCCAAACAAAAAGCGCTCTTAAACACCTATTGAATGGACTGAGATAAAAGTTCACTCACTGCTATTTCACAGATCCTGAATCAGTATATGAATGAATAACTCTGGGCAGATCAAATGGTTATTACATTTTAAAAGAGTGATATAAACAAATACAAATTTTAGAGTCCAATGGAAACTGCAGGGAAGGGTACATATTATGCAGTTTGTACTCATGTTGTCGCAGGGACATAGATTACTTATTTTGTTTGACAAGTTATCTCACCAATGGCCCTGTATTTATTTGTTTGTTTGTTTGTAATTTACATGACAGGACTGCTTAAACAACATTCTTTGTTTTCTAAATGAGGAAGTAGCTACATATGTGCCAATTTCACCCACAGCCCAGACACACCCGCTGCTTCTGAAATACCTGTACCCACAGCAGAAGTCCCCGATCTCCCAACGATGAACATTGGTTCTGAAGGTCCCTCGAGAGACAAACGACGGAATGCCAAGAAACAGCAGCTCGTTGCTCCCACACCCGTACCCGTTCAAAAGGCGTCTGGCGTCAAGGTAAGTTAAGTGCGTAGTCAAAGCAGTTATAAAAACAAAATCATATACAGTCATGCAAATAATGATGAAAAAATCCAGTCCAGAAGTTTCGGACAAAGACAGGATTAAAAACTTAATCACTCCTCAGTACTTACCGAATCAAATCTGGGAATCAAATCTGAATAGGGAGTTAATCGTTTCTTTTTTCTTGGGTACCCTCAATTTTTAAAGAACAAAACGTCAGCCCCTGCTGCATTGGAGTCAGAAAACAGACACATGCAAAGAAACAACTATTTAATTTTTCTAAGGATAACTCAGATGCACTCGCCCAACAGAGAATTTACAAAACATCAGAATATTTAAGTATGGATCACTGTGTTTGTTCATACTGATTTTTCTTTACGCCAGTGAAAAGGAAGAGACACTAGGTAGACCTAGGAGAGCCTTCGATACTCAGAATATATTCATTAGGAATGATGCCACTGAGTAGTATCATACATACTGTAAACCAGTTTGTCTTTGGGAACTTGTGTACAGAGGGATTTACCTCATTATCAGGACTTGGGATTCAAAAGATTGTCGTCACTTTATGGAGAATACCAGCATAACATTGTGATAAATCTTATTTAGCTAATATTTTTTGTCTTTCAGCCGGTCGCATCCACGGAGCCAGCGTTCACGTACTACGATTTTGGCGATCTGGGATCAACAACAGCGACAACCGAAGACACCAGCATAACAGATTGGACCAGTGGCAGGTCAGACCGCCAAGAACGGACAGTTCTCTCTCTTCAGTCAAGTCGGTTTGAGCTTCCAATGGACATGAAATCTTTAGAAAGTGAGTTGTCCTCCTCGGGCAGATATTATGAGAGCAAGTCAAAAAGTATCGTCAAGTGACACTGTTACTGCAGTTACTTAATCTGGTTTACAAAGACCAGATCTTCTAGCTTATGCCTATCTACTGGTGTAAGGGTACCAGGCCTTGGGCTTTATGAGGCATTCATTGGGATTAAACATCATCATTTGCAACTTTTTGCTTAGACCTATCCACTGATGCAAGGGACAAGGCTTAAGATTTCACGTAGCATTCCTTAGAATTAAACAGTAACGCTCAGATTTTGGAGCTAACGTTCACCTCTATAGATTCTTACCACTCTGAATAAAATAAAAGACTGAGATTAGTAACCGAGAGAGTAGATATCTATAGATTACAGTTTCAGATGAATGTTGAGATGGACCTCTTTCGTCTTTCCGAACACAGAGCCGTTGGTATCACTGGAAAGTCAGAGTCCCATACTGTCTTATCTGCGGTTAGAATTTCAACAAAAGAGCAGCCTCTAATTTTAACACCAGTTGTAGTAAATGGTTTGAAATTCAAACCGCTGTGGTTAAAAAACAAAAACTAAACTGTATTGGTCTGCTATGTCAGTTTGCAATATTTCAATTTATTTCTATACAGAATAAGAAGGGGAAAAAAACGAAATTAATTAGTTTAGCAAAAGGAGCAGAGATTCACCGTATCTTTTCAGATGCATAAATCTGAGAGATTATGTTTTACCATGGTATTTGCTTCAACTACTCTACACTCCGCGAGATAGCATGGGAAAAGTGAATTAGGATAAGAAAAATGCTTTATGAACATGCGCACCAGGTAGACGCCTTCATTTAAAAGTACCATGGTGTAAACAGAATCTCAGTAATATTCACAATCAATGCAACATACACCATCAATTTCAGCGATGTCACCTCAAGAGTATCTGAGGAAGTACTGTGTAGTATCTCCGCGGAGACAAGCCCTGTACAACAAGGTTTTCTGGAAACATAAAGATAGATCAGGCAGCTTACTGGGACAGGTAGGTCACAGTTCATTCCTGACTCTTTGTTTCACATGTGTTCCTGGATAACACCCGAACTGCATTTTTGTGTGNGAACTAAATATCAAATCCATGCAGGCGGTTTTCACATAGTGAGTCTCTAATGTTTTGGAAAAAAAACAACTGCTTTTCATGACATCCATTAAATAACCACTGACAAATTTGATGAAAGGTAAACAAAAAAAATTATTGTTATTGTTGTTGTTGTCGTATGTCATCATCATCATCATCAGCAGCATCAGCATCCTCATCATAATCATCTTCTTCTTCTCTCGTCCTCCTTCTCCTGCTTCTTCTTCTGTTATTCCTACTCCGTCTTCCCCCTCTTCCTCCTTCTCCTCCTCATCTTTCTTCCTCTGCCATTTTCATCTTCTTCCTTTAATGTTGTCTTTATTTTCATTTTCCAGAGGAATCTGTGCGAAGCCCTGAAAGATGTGTTGGTAAACACGATCAAGTACGGTCAGGGAGAGGATCTCTGCAACCTCTTGGAAATTGAGGATAACACTACTGTTGATCTGAAGCTCTTTTCTGGTGTTGCAGCTCTGGCGGAAAGAATACTATATCCGGACTTCGTGTGAGTATTTGCCATTGGGAATCAAATCTGGAATGGAACTGTGAGGACAACCAGTGCTTTCTTGAGGTAGTCGACGTGGCCACATGACAACTCCTCAGAAGACATGACGTTGCGATTCTCCAGTACCTTATTTTATGACGTTGGAGTCATTACTGAGCTTTAAGGAACTCAATGCCTGACCCTATAAGATCGTATTCATCAAATTACAAGCTGGTTCTGATTAGAATACACGCAGAAGCTCACTGAACAGGATTATGTGACTGCAATCTCTTTATGCTCAATCCATGCTTTACTGTCCTCAGGATTTGTTTGGTTTTTGTTTTTAATACTATAGCTGAGGTAAATGTGATTTCAAATTACTACTCCCCGCGAGCAGCTTGAAGGTAGTTTATGCGACCCCATATAATTTCATGTTACTCGTCTAAAACATTTACATATTTATATTTATTTAGATATTTATTTCAGTATAAATAAAATAACCACAACCATAGTTAACGGTAATACGAAGAAGGAGAAGCACAGGGGTGATAATAAATCTTCCCGTCATAAAAAATAATCATTGCTATTGTATGGATTCAGGATAAGATTGAGTTCTTATATCATTTTAGCTAAATCAGAGATATGGTAATTTGAATAGCGCTGGGGTAGTATGAAATCAGGCTTAGGCTTCCTCCTAGGGTAATATAAAATCGATCTCAGATTACCGTGGAGTAAAGTCAGGTAGTACTACGTATTACACTGGAAAAGGGGGAAAGGGGGGGAGGCAACTAATTTCATGCCATATATGCTGTCCGAAATTATACTGCTCTTCCTACTGCAAGATCATTGAGAAATTTGGCCTCATAATGCTAACTTAGCAATCCTGGCCTTGAAATTACACTGGGTTTCGTCACGTACCTGGCTAGTAGGTGAAGTGCCCAGCGAGCCGCGATAATTAGAATGGAGCGATTGGATTTCTCTAGTTTGTATTAACAACATAAACCAACTTCAAATAAAATACTTAGGGACCAGGTGGACTAACATTGCCCTTTGAAGAATCCTCTACGGGACAAAAGGAACTTGTGTAAGAAATTTCAAGCAATTCTAAATACAATTAGGCAAGATATGTCTTCCAAAATCGAGTGAGTTGTTTTGGGTTTTTTTTTCTCTAGAATAGATTAACATGTGGATTACAACGTCATATGTCCACGGTATGTGAGAAATTAAAGCAGCTTTTTTGTTCAACTGTTCTTGTTTTTCTTTCATCCTTTGGTCTTGCAGGACGGAAGACACTGCTGATAAAACAGAATACCATAAAGACAAGGTGGAATGCGCTGATTTTTGTGGTCTGAAGTGGAAACTGCACGGTGTTCAAGTTGGAGAGCATGTCCGGCAATTGTTGGAGTCATTGGGGTGAAGACAGTTAGACACAAAGCTTCTTGTACTGTTTAGAAAAAAAAAATTATAGAGATTATGCATTCACCTTGGTATTGGCCTCAGCGACCGTACTCCCTGCAAAATAGCGTGCAGAATAGAGATTAAGACAAGGAAAATGATGTGAGCGCCTGACTACTGGGGTTAGTGCGATCGCTTTAAATACCACTGTGAAAACATAATTTTTCTAAAAGCACAAAAACAGCAGTGCTGGTTGGGCAGACGGAGATTTTCGATCCCGTACTGAAACGTTGGTTTTACAAAAACTCCGTAAACACATTTTCCTCTGTTGTTGAACATGAGATAGTGATATTTTAAATACTGCAGTTCAGAATGCTTCTATATAATTAGTCATTCAACACAAAGTAGAACTAAAAATCTAGACTCCTCTAATAGCCTTGACATTTTTTTAAAGTAATTTAAACCAAAATTTTCAAAGAGAAATCACAATCAGTATATTACCTGTTCCTTAGTGGTCTATTTCAAAAGGATTCACAATAAATTTACTGGGCTTTGCACATCTGTTCTTTAGTTGTAGGTAAACAGCGATCTCTGGCAACGAACTGATCTGCATGATCAGGAAAACATTTCTTTTTTTATTTATTATATACCTTGTATATCTCTGAGATGATCTGATAATTTCATCTTGAAGTCTTGCTGCCACAAAGAAAAAAAAAGACAACAAAAGTCAGCACTGTGACTACTTGCTATGTAGCTTCTTCTAGTGGAATGAAATAAAAAAGCAACAAGACTTTTCTTCAATGTAACACTAATACACTGATAAAATGGCCTCAGTGTTTATGTGTGACATATCCACTGGTGATTTTATGGACGAGTGTGTGCCAAGGGGGTAGCAAGAACACTTACATCTATATCACGTGAGTTTATGTATGCTCACAGGGGCGATATTTTGTACTGAGGTGCGTGCGTGTATGCCTGCATACATGCATCTGAGTGCGAGAGACTCTCGGAGAGAGAGAAAGGGAAGGAGAGAGAGAGAGAAGCAGCTCTCAACGAAGCGGAAAAAGGTATAGCATAATAGGGCTATCACCTGTCTAGACAAAATAACGGTACTAAGGCTCCTTCCAGCTATACTGTTTATGATTAACTGTATTTATTCTTTCTCGTCGGATTTTTTTTCTCCTCTCTTCCTGCAAAAAGCATCGTATTAGCGAGCACGGCTTGCCTTTTGGGTGGATAGGTGTATTTGGTATACCGATTCCACTGCTATTATTATCACTATAGAGACTGGCTTCAACGACCACACTTTGCTTGTGAGATAGCGTGTGGAATGGAGTTAAGAAAACACAAATGCTGCTTAAGCATGCAAACATTTAAAAATACTGGTTGATACATTATCTCTCTATTACCTCTATGGTGTGAGTGTAATTCTTTAATGAGTTGGGCCTGAGAACAGAGGTATGAGAGCAAGTTTTTCTGTAGGGATTGGGAGTGTGTTATGTATTATGATATTGTCTGTTACTATTTGGCAGTGGTGTCATTGGAGCCAAATTATGCTAAGGCACCACCTGGTTTCTGCCTTCTATTATATATATATATATATGTATAAATTAACATGATATAAAACTATCTTGTTTAATTATTTTTGCCTTGAAATGATAAAGAAAATAATAAAACTACTCTATAAAATATCAATAGTCTCTGATAAAGCCACATGATCCTGTCACTTGATCAAGTAACAGTGGTGGTGGTGGTTAATGTGATAAGTATGATCTTATGGTGCATGTTACGGTGGTGGTAGTGATAAGGATGATAAGGCTCTTCTGGCACTAGAGTTCATACTAAAAGTGACCATGGCAGTAATGATGATGGTGGTGACAACGATGATCATCCTGACAGGTGTGGTGTGGTGATGATGCTAATAGTAGTTACATCCATCATAAAGTACAAGAGGGTGGAACAAGGAAGCATGAAAAGATACTGCTGGTCGAAATTGAGAAATCAAAAAGAGTTTTCAATGTTTTGCACAAGTAAGAGGCATTACTTCAGATTTGGTCACGGGGAAGATCTGACCAACTGGTATCAATGCAACACAAAATCTGATGGAAGATAAGGGCACAAGCAGCAATGTAGATTTAATGCATAACCACTATATCTATGTAAGAACTGTAAGAAGCCTGCCAAATCCAGGCCAAGGGCCAAGGCAATGTCCACAATTCTATAAAAGTGAAGGAAAGTTACAACAAGGAGTTTCTATTTTCCACTGACATATGGTGTGAAAACACAATATTCAGTGAAAGCTGTTATGAGTAAACTGAAGTGCTGGATAGGCAGAGGTTGCCATTAAGCAGAGCTCACTTCCACTCCCCTGACTTTTATAATGTCTTCTTTAACTTTTAGTTCTTTATGAGATAGAGCTCTTCAACAAAAAGCTCCCGAGCTTTCTGATTCCTTGTCTTTCTTTTCGTGGCACCCGCCTTCCCTCCCTCCCACATAATTCTCACTCTTCCCAGTCCACCTATTTCCTTGCACCAATCATATGTGTGTGCGTGCGTGTGTCTCTCTCTCTCTCTCTCTTTCTCTCTCTCTCTCTCTCTCTCTCTGTCTCTGTGTGTGTGTGTGTGTGTGTGTGTGTGTGTGTGTGTGTGTGTGTGTGTGTGTGTGTGTGTGTGTGTGTGTGTG
>JAWQUT010000088.1:1266203-1297896 GCA_033807755.1 Ellobium chinense | reverse complement strand
TGAGAGAGAGAGAGAGAGAGAGAGAGAGAGAGAGAGAGAGAGAGAGAGAGAGAGAGAGAGAGAGATATTAATGTCATTACTGTTTGATGCTGAATCAAATCAATTTTCCAGAATATGGACCAATAAAGTTATCTTATCTTATCTTATCTTATCTTATCTTGGTGATGACGGGTTCAGGACAATTTTCCCACCACACATCACACCAACTGAATTCAGACATCTACCATCATCTGAAGAAAGCACAGTCACATTTCTTTCTTTTGACATTTTTGTAGAGGATTTTTTTTTATGAAAGGGGGTTGCTAGCCCAGTGCTGAATGCCCAACTGAAATGTACTTTTAAGCAATGATTGCCCTCTTCAACTGTGACTCTGTCCCCAGCATATCATTCAACAAGTGCACCTCTGCTTCTGGGATACAACACACATAAATTGAGGGTCAGACAGTATGAACTTAGAATGCACTTATAATAAATTACAAATACAGTTGTATCTAATTTTATTTGTATCAAAATACAAAGTTTGAAGGCCAAATTAAGAATGATCATACGATCAATCCCAGCAAATTCAGATTCTCTGGCATACAATTTGTTCACTCTCACATTCCCACTCAAAGATGAAAAACCGAACCATTCCCCAAACTGTAAAGAAAAACTACTTGATATTATATTGATCTAATATGAAATCACATTTTAAATGCCTGTCAACATACTGTGCCTTTTGGTGCTAATCCCACACAATCAGATTACAAAAGTCCAAAGACCTCACATTTATGAGTATGTCTGGACAGAGGGCCAGTGTCATTAAGGCATGCCAACACATGGTCAGCATTCCTGTTGATAAAAATCACTAATTTTCTTTGGACAAGATTAAGGTATACAACCTATTATACTGGAACAATGAAAATGCAGAATACTAAGTATCACTTACACTATCATATAGCAGGCTTAAATTCTGAATTTAGGCTGCACTTTGGACTGGCTTAATAGAATTAATGCTAATGACTCTTCATCAACTATCCAGATTTACTGACCCTGCATCTGTTTCAAGCTTTACTTGAAAACTTCCACAAACAAGGTTGTAGCAGTTATCCATTTGGATGCCAAACATAATCGTAACCTCTGTGAATAACACTGCTGTTTTTCATCTCTGTTTCTCTATTCTGAAGAACACCATGCTCCACAAATCAAATGTGTGGTAATATTATGATGCCCATTTTCCACAAATGGTGTAAGAGGCTGTTAACCTCCGTGTATGACAATATAAATGTCCTTAACCTTTGTAACAAACAGATATTAGACGTATTAACAAGTCTGAGAAGAAGCATTGCAAGGTATATATCAAGCGTACTCATATGTATTATTTGATACACCTGTGATATTCTCGATCAAATAGACTAATGAAACACTGGTAACTTGGTGACATCAATGCTTGAAATACACAGCTAAATATACAGCAAATCCTCCAAAACAACCTCATTTATCTGAAATCTCTGCCTACTTGTTCCAAAAGCCCAACTTTTATGATCTATATAATTAAATTTACCTCAAAATCTTACAAAATCAAACTGCTAAGCCAGTCACCTGACATTTGAGTTCATGAGGTTATGCTGACTTCCAAAAATTACTAGAAAGTGGAATAATGATTCTGACTTTTACAAGAACTACTAACCCAATAGGTAAACTCTGGCTGCTCCTAGCTAACACTAACACCAACAAAGGAAAAAAAAACAACACCATAAAATGTCACTTTCTTTGGCATCACTAGATTTTGACAAGAATCAAACATTTTTTGGAAATCTGCGTTTACAAGCACCTTTCAAAGTTAGTAATAAGGTTTAGCCTAAAATGACAGTAACAACAAAAATACAATCTAACAGGCCATTCTTCATTTACCAGACTCAACACATTTTCAGGCTCTCAAGAAAGCTGAGAGTGTCCTGTTAGAAAACAAAACACAATCAATTCATCACAAAAGTCATACTGGTTACACATCAGAAAACTTATTGGAGGAAACTCCCATATATCATATATATATGGCATCTGAGCCAAAAGTCTGCTCATGTAAGGTCAAATATGGAACAAATATTTTTTACTTGAAATTATTCGCAAAGCTCATAATGAAAATTTGCAAGTACATTGGTATCTTCCAATTAGCTATCATTCTGTCATCTTCAGCATGATCATGACTGACTCAATATTCTTCAAAATACAGCCACAAAGCATTGAATACTGGAATGAAACATAGCAACAGATACATTTTAACTCATCATGTTCAGTTTGGCATGATTTGAAAGTACTGACAAAAAACCTTGCAAAAATAGTGCACCGCTGTTTATGACATAATCCAATTTGAAAGGACAGTTTGAGGTTGTTTTTAACCTCAAAACCCACAAAGGAACATCTTTACTTCACTGAAATAGCCTATGAAATTTTAGATTGATGGGTGCATAAATAGCTGCACTTTGGGCTATGCCAAGCTGAGTAAGTTTTTTGTTGATTTTCAATTACAGTCGACTCCATTTAATCGCCCTTCCTCGGAATCATGGAAAAAGTGGGCGATTAAGCGGAAAAGCAATTAAGCGGAGTAGGCCGTATTTTTGGTAAAGGGGTTATATATTTTTGGTAAAGGGGTTAAATTTCTTTGATGTCGTTGTTTGATGTCGTGCATTGACGCCTTCTCTTCGCCATACTCAGGACAGACTTGAGTTTGACGGTACTGTAGCACACAAAATGTTTGATCTCCGCGGTCTCCCTCACTGGCCACCTTGCAATAGCCCAACAGACAATAAGGAGTAGGATGGCACGGTCAGGATTACGGCTTATGGCGCATTAGCATTATTGGACGGGCGAAGCAGTGATGCGTGGCGTGGGACGAAGGGGGATAAGGGGAGAGGAAGGTGGGGAGGAAAGGGTTATCATACCTATTTCGGCATGGCAGCTGTCACTCAGTCAACCAGTCTGTCATCTGTCGTGCAGTTAAACCATCTGTGTACATACCTGTTTGTCAACTGTAATCCTTCAACCGCTGATCTTTGAATTCACGGGCGCTGAAGAGTGGTCGATTATCCGGAGTGAGAGGTTATTATCCAGTGACTTTTATATAGAAAAAAATTCGGTTCCCTGGGAAACGAGGTGATTAAGCGGAAAAGGTGATTAAGCGGAGGGCGATTAAGTGGAGTCGACTGTATTAGATATAAAAAAAATGTGCTCTCTTGCCAATACACATTTGGAACTACTTTTAACTGGGGTATCAAATAAGATACCAGATCCTTTGATAAGTAAAAAACCATATATCACTGCAAAGTAATTACCTAAGCATAAATTTCACAACAAGTATATACATATATATAATGACAAAGTGTGGACCATATAATAAGGTAACTGATAACAGCACCAAAATGAAGTGCAATGTTGCAAGTAGAGTTTCAGCATTTAAAATCATTAACAGAATTAAAAACCCTCATCACCCTATCCAAAATTACAGATCCTGCATATGCTTCAAGGAATGAGTACATTTTTAGCTTTCACACAGGAATCCAGTTTGCTCATTTACTGTCAGTTTGCACCATGTGAGCCACGAGCTTAAAGATAAAGAGACAGAAAGTTTGTATAACCTTCATTCCATATTTAGAATGATGTTAAAAAGTAATATAAACATAAGGAAAAAGCATGCATGTAACACCAAATATAAAAATGACCACAAACATAACAGTTCTGATTAAAGTAATAATAAACTACCCTGTAATATGAGTGTTGATACATTTTTGATTTGCCTCAGTATTTCAATCTTAAAACTGATCTCTATTAAGAGGCAGGCTGATGAAGAGAACCCTATTTTTTTAATAATTATACTGAAAGTTATTCAAATCAGGTGGCAAGATATAAAACTGAGAATTCTTATGAGATATATAGTGTGAATATGGATTTATATTTCTCCATAGCAATTTTTAATGGAAAATTTGGGGTTCCACATGTTTCATTTTTGATATTTCCCTGTAATAATTTGAGACATTTTTTTGTGTGGAGATTAATACTAGATATAATGATATAAATAAACGATGATTCAGATTCAAAAGCAAGTCTTGACCTCTGGTTAGCAATCAGTGGGGCCCAAAAGTTACAGTTAAAAGCAAAAATTAAAGGAATGTACAATTTCAAGCATTTATTTGTCAGGCATAACATGAACATATCCTGTTTTCATTATCTCATGAAAAATAGTTTATAAAAAAAATTATTTGCTACATTTTACAGCTCTACGAGGGGGTACCCAAAAGTTCCCGTAATTGTGTTGTAAAAAATTTATTTTTCAAGCTAGACTTTTCAAACTTTAGTCCCCTTCATAGTACTCTCCATGAGACTCAGTGCACTTGTCCCAACTTTGGACCAGCCCTGGAAGCAATTCCAGTGGTCATCCAAGTGACGTCCAAGTGACGGCTTCTTCCGTTGCTTCCCGGATTTGCTCAATCCCCTCAAATCTCATCCCTTTCAGCTTTAATTTCATTTCGGGGAACAAAAAAAAGTCCCGTGGAACAAGATCTGGTGATTATGAAGGGTGGGAAGCAACAACCATATTGTTTTTGGCGCAAAACTGCCTGACTGACAAAGCATTGTGAGCGGTGGCGTTGTCCTGATGCAAAAGCCATTTCTTGATGCGCCACATGTCTGAACGTTTGCGCCTGATGCTTTCTCGTAGACGTCTCAGCACTTCGATGTAGAACCACTGGTTTTACAGTCTGTCCTTGTGGAATGTAATCCATGTGAACAGTTCCCTCAATGTCAAAAAACAGGATCAACATGGTGGTTGATGTTGGACTTGACCTGACGTGCTTTCTTGGGTCTCGGAGATGCTGGTGACTTCCACTGACTTGACTGCTGCTTTATTTCAGGATCATAGCCATAAATCCATGTCTCATTACAAGTGATAATTGTTGATAGAAAATCTGGATCCTGTTCAAGCTGCTCCTTCATGTCTTGACAACAAGTGACAAGATTTTCTTTCTGCACTTCGGTGAGAAGAAGGGGAACGAATTTTGCAGAGATGCGCCTCATGCCCAAATCGTCAGTTAAAATACGTTGTACTGAGCTCCATGAAACGTCAGTAACTTGAACAAGCTCATCAATTGTTCGTTGACGATCTTGGTCTATGGCTTCTTTAATTTTCTGAATGTTTTGATCAGTCCGAGCGGTTGAAGGTCTGCCAGAACGTGGCGCATCATCAGTTGTCATGTCCCCACTTTTGAACCGCGCGTACCATTCATAAACTTGAGATTTTTTCATGGCTTGATCATTGTAGGCTCTGTTTAACATTGTCACAACCTCTGCTGCAGTTTTTCCGAGGAGAAAACAGAATTTCACATTACTGCGCTGCTCTTTCAAGTCCGCCATTTTTTCGTCAAAATCAGGTCAGTCGAAAATCGCTCGTTCTCATCAACAGCCCCTGAACTAAGAGCAAACACAATGAACTCATTCATGAAAAAAAAATTAAGCTTCAGTGCATTTTTTTTACAAGACTTTAAAGTTTATGAGACGAAAATTTACGTTTAATCAGTCAAGTATTTTCGGAATTACAGCACAATTCCAGGAACTTTTGGGTACCCCCTCGTATTATCCAAAACTAAGAAAACAATTTGAAAAATACTGCCACCTTGGGTTACAAGGGAAAAAAAAAATCACTCTTCTGATCTTCTTGTCAAAGTTCCAATTTGAAATTATCAAATATCTCATGTCCTTTAAGACATCTTTCTATAAAGTAGTGGGCTTTTCTTTTCATTAATGAAAAAATTGGGGGAGTTGGTATTTTTAAGACAATTTCATCCTTCTCACCCAACTGTCCATTTAGGAATAAACTGTAACCACTTCTTGATTCATACTTACTGACCACCCTTTGAGAACAACCCTTGAAAGGCACATAAATCTGTCTCCAAATGAATGTGTTTGGCATTGAAATGTCTGAATATGGCAGTAAAGAAGGTAATCTTCATGTTACCATCAAGTCTTAAGTAAAACAGTAGATAATCTAAATAGGTAATGTATCACCAAAATGCACAAAGCCTTTCAAGGAGGTTTTGTTCCTTAATTTCAGTACAAAAGGCATACATAATATATGATATTTTTCCCCTTTAACAAAAAGGCACCTTAAATATTGCAAAACTGATTTGCCTTCCTGACAATAAGAATAGGACTGGCACAGCTTCATGCCACAACAAATCACATTTATTACTTGGCATGCTCTCAGGGGAGGTATTACTGCGTAGTATTGTGAGATTAAAGTGAGAAAATGGACTAACAGGTATTTAAAGAAATGGTGTAAAATTGTGGTCTTTGTAATAATATGCTCTTCTAAATATGCATATGGGACAGCATG
Organism: Ellobium chinense; assembly: GCA_033807755.1. Classification (NCBI taxonomy): domain Eukaryota; kingdom Metazoa; phylum Mollusca; class Gastropoda; order Ellobiida; family Ellobiidae; genus Ellobium; species Ellobium chinense. Next base: position 1,291,532 of record JAWQUT010000088.1, on the reverse strand, counting down.
AAATTCATAGATTATAAATAAAAGGCATTTATGAAACTCCATGCTGTCATGAATTTAAGACAAAAGTTGGAAAATGATCCACTGTCAGTGGTAGGATTTACAAGATCACAAACCTGTAATCCCAAATGTTAGCTTTATGAGAAGAGACAAATGTTGGAATGTACATCACCATACCACTGGTTATATGAAATTCTTGCACAGCACCCCTATACAATGCAAACAATACACAGTATAAGGTTATTCCCATATTTACATATTATGATGTCATTGGCCTAAGCATTCTTGTATTTCCGCCAACTCTCCTCTCTTTCTCTTTGAACTCCATGTGACTGCTCACAAGCTCACTGTAAGGAGTAAAATATATGTAACTAAGTAAAAGATGAATGGGCATTTCAGTAACGACATCGTGTGATGAGAAAACCATCAAACGGCACCTAGAATAAGATGAACAGGATGTGATGTGCTGCATCAGCAGTGTTATGATATTAAAGGCATGTTATCATCACTAGTACAACATACTATCCTGATCTTTTACTTAGCCTCCAAAGTTTAAACTAGTTTTATATCTACTAAAGACTAAGACAGACAGAGAGCAAATATTGCACAGATACTAATGTAGCTGTGCTGGTACATTTTCAAGTTGTTTATTTCCTCCTTGCAAAAAATGAAAAGATGAGCAGTTTTTTTACTCCCCTCCCACCACCACTCCCAAAGACATAAATAATAAAAGAAGTTACATAGATCTTTTCAAAGAATAATAACAAACTATGTGATAACATACCTGAACAGAAAAAAGCCAAACAATTCCACAACTAAAAGCCTTTCAGTAATATATTTATCATGTTCAGGGTTTATCTAGTTCATTACACAGAAGAAGGGTGCTTCAGCTGGTATTTACCTGTAGTTAATTGCCCCATTTCCACTGGAATCAAGTTCATCTAACAAAGTCTTCAGTTCTTCATCTGTAAAGTTGATTCCCATCTCCTATATGAATAAGAAAAACAAAATTGAAGGGTTTGTAGCAGATCCGACATATAAGATTAGGTCTTGAAAACTCAGAATAATAAAAAAGTTGAACAACAGCATTATGGGAGTTGCTTCACCCTTTCTTCCTTTCCAGTAGTAACTGGATAAACTCCAAGTTATGACCTGGGTAGTCTCACTGGCCTTCTCTATCTTAAAAACGATCATTTTTCATAACATTTACAGCTGCAAACCACCTAGCTACCTTTTGAAATGATTGCTGGATCTAGATACTAAAGAACTGCACATTACATAGAATATTTACTTTCACCGTTAAGGGAAGGCACAGCCCTAACCCTGTAAATTATAATGCATTACCTTGTGTGCAACTACTCTTTTCTAAGTCAGCATATACTGCATGCAAAATTGTAAGAGTGTTTAACACTACATTCTTTTTCTATTCGTTATGGGTGTGATCTAATTGTATCTCAAATTACAGTTTTTAATTCACCATCAGATTTCACATATGAATCTAACACACATTATTGCATATCAGTGCAGAGCAGTATCCCATCTTTGTGTCTCAAGAAAACATTACATGGAACTAAGGATTAGGGCTGCCTTTCAAAGGAATGTAATGAGAATTAAACTTAGAAAAATAAAACGCCTCTGAACTGAAACAATGGATCAAGCTAAGGAAATGGCCAGTTTGACTAGGAGTTAAACTGAAGTTGCTGTCCTGTATTTAGATTATTTCATGAGTTATGTTTTCAATACTTTTGGTTCTATAGGCATATTAATTTTCCTGCCTAATGCACAATTCAGCTGTTTTATCCGAATGGAATATATTTGTGATGACTGGCATTTTTGTCATAGTGGGGTACGGGAAGGTTAAAACAGTTAGACTAGTGCAAAACTGGTTCACAATCACACTGCATTCAACAAATGGATGAAAACAGTTAATGTAATTTGAGATGAAATATCTGTTTCCATAGAGAAATGCTTGCAAAGAACATTTATTGTCAGGATCACTGCACACTGCCATAAGTTACTTGGAGCCCCAGTAATAAAGAACAAGTTTTAAACCTCATTTTCAATACTAAATAAACAAACATTTGAGGAAACCAATGATAAAGTGATGTGTGATATATCTAAAAGATATATGCAAGTGGGTATAAACAGGGGTGACTTTCTACTTTTCTTTTTCAATAATTAATGTGCAAGTTAATGAAACAAAACCACTGGTTTTTCGTCGCATACCAAATATTGAACTACTCATCCCTTAGGAAGGAAACTGATTTGCAAACTGCCATTTTCAAATTCGGTACATTTTGCATGCAAAACTGAGCACCAAAATGCTAGAAAGTGCATTTGTTATTGTTGTGTTTCTGATCTTAGGCAAACGTTTACCTCAAAAGACAGTTGTTACTTCATTCACAACTACATTTCATACTTGCATATAGGATATATTAATGCACAAACCTACAGACAGGTCTTTAAACTGTATTTATGATTCAAGATTATGTTATGTGGAACTAAGGGAAAGGGCTGTCTCTGAGAGTGACACAATAAGAATTAACCTCAGAATGATAAAATGCCTCTGAAAGTATTTATAAGAGTATGTCTTAAGTACAAGTGTGAAATCTGGTGCTCAAGTAACAACTGCAGTTTGAGATAAAGTTTTCCTACAAATATCACTAACAACAAATAAAGCGCACTATTTAGTACTTTGATGCACAATTTTGCATGTAAAATGTACACAATTTGAGAAGGGCAGTGTGCACCACAGCAGAGCAATATACTCTGCAAGGGAAGAGTAGTGGATCACTTTACAGACACAAAACCATTGCTTTCTTCATCAGAGGAGTCTTTATTTGATATCAGACAACTACTTATAATATGGTTTGTGCACAAGTAAAACATCAGTACTAGTGTGATTGTTACTAATTGTCCTCATTTGTTTTCTTCTTGCCATTGCAAGATTAAAATAGAACTTACAAATTCAGCAGCCCAAAAATCGAAATACAGAGCCCTGAAATAATATAAGTGACATTTCTTTGTTTCAAAAACAGAACAAAAAGTGTGGAGCATTGGTTTCTAGTGTTAAATCACCATCAAATGAGGGCAAATTTCTGTTACTGTATACCTGCTACATACCTCGTATGATCTTTGATAGATCTTTACCTCAAAATAAAGCCCAAGCTTGTTGAATACAGTGTCTGGTGCATCATATTATTGTTGTTGTTGTTGTTGTCGTTGTTGTTGTTGTTGTTGTTGTTGTTGTAGTTAACCCATGCTGTGAATTATTTGTTCTTGACAGTCCATGGCAATCTTAAATATTTAAAGTTTTTTTCAGTTGATTCAGAGGTTCATACAGGGTATGTTGCATGGTTGTTGCATTGGCAAGTGAACTTTCCTATCCTAAAATAGATCTGGGCATTCAAAATAGATGTCACCAGCTGTTTCGTAAGGAGAGTGGCAGTATCTGCACATAGGTTCAAGCTCTGGATTGATTCTGTTTAAATGGTATTTAAACTTGGCACATTTGGTGTGGAACTGGAATATAAGTCTTCTTTAATGAGGTTATTTATGCTGGTGTCTGCCTATGCATTGCATCATTTTACTATGTGCATATATATGACAAAAACATAAACATGACCACAACCTTTTAACAATCATAAAACAGTGTTGAAATCCTGTATCTTACTGGTTCTGCACCTGAATTTGTTCCCATGCCCAATAATACTACATCATCCAACTTTTAATAACCCTCAGATGCCCTAGTTATGGAACAATCCTGATTTACCTATCTGCAACAAACTGGACAACTTCCTATGTACTGTTGTGTTTACTGCAGGGCACAATTTTGGGGTTTATAATTGGGAACTATCTGAATGTACTAATCAACCCTAATATGATCCATCTCCTCCTTAAATTCCTTAGTACAAAATACATATTATTTTTCTGCCCTCCAGCCTTTCTTTACTGTGAGCTGAGATGAAGTTTTTGTTTGAAAATTAAGGGTTTTGTTGTCTTTGTAGTTGCTGTTGTTGTTGTTGTTGTTGTTGTTGTTGTTGTTGTTGTTGTTGTTGTTGTTGTTGTTGTTTGAATGTTTTACTTTATTCCCACTTCTTTCACACTTTACAGGATACCTCCAAGCACAGACACTTTCGAAGGCTCTAAAAATGTAGTTCCAAGGTATACCAGGAATTATGGCTCTCTGGAAGAAGCATATAATATTTTCTTTTCACCACATCTACTTGCTGGTCTAACATTTCATTTGATTTCTCTTGCCACTCCTTAAACTCCCAAATCTTTCTGAATATTTGGTCTGCCATCAAGCCTACCTTATGTGAAGAAAGCTTCAAACCTCAAAACTTCTATGAAAAAGAAACAATACTGCAAATTAGTCTCAACCACCTATTCTGACTTACCTGTATTCCCAAGTCATAGAAAGCCAAGATGGCCACCATCAAACACATGAAAGGTAAGTGAAGCGTCATTTCAAAATAAGCAGCAATTCTAAGTTTAGAAGAATTAAATGCAATTTTTTCTTACCGTCGCTGTGAAGGGAAGCTTCAGAACTCAACACTGACAAGAAAACAAGCAATACTGCAACACAGCTGCAACAATTCTGACGTACCTGTATTCCCCGTTTGAAGTCTTCTCGAGTGACCTGCATGTTGCCATCTTTCTCAGACTGGCTGAAGAAATTTGCTAAGTTTATGTTGTTGGCATTAATGTAAGCTATCAGCTTCATCATGGGATGGACAGGCTCTTTAGGCTTCAAAAGAACTTCAGCACCTGGGGATTGACAAATTGGAGCTATGCAATGTCTCCATGTATACTAATTTGGTCATGTGACTAAGATAATAAATTTCCAAAGCCAGTGCACCTCTTCTGCACTCTGGTGTGCAAACGTCCATGTCAAATCCAGAAAGAGCCGCATCACAGTTGTACAACAAGGTATGATCACGGCAAACTGATCTAAAATCCTGTATTTTCTCTTTCAACTTAATCACATATGTTCTATGTATCAAACTGTTATATTTCTACATGAAGTTGCTGGATAATAGCAACTCCATTTAACTGCAACATTTTTCATGCACCCTTGGTACTCCAATATGTGGATTTGTCTGTATACTGTCCATGACTCTGTGCTTATATTTTCCTTGTTATTCAAATAGCTGTATTTAGATCCCTGGACTTACAAATTAAGGCTTGATAGAAGAATTGGCAAATATAAAGCCAGCTTGCTCTAGCTGACATTAAATAACATCAAGATCAACCTTGACCAAAGAAGATAATCTCATATCTGATGTTCTTGATGTTGGCAGATCATTATTGGGTGGTTACGAAGTCTTCAAATGGAGGGCACCACTGAAGAGAACTATTAAATATGCCTAGTATCCAACCAACGTCCAAAGAAGAGAAATGACAGAAAAGGGTTGAAAAAGTTACCTCCATTAGTCATCTTTAAAGCTGGATATTGCTCCTCAACTTGTTTCCACAGATCAACAAAGTCTTTGTTGACTAAGATATCCTATCACAGTGAGAATACAGCATATATAGTTAATGGTAAAATAAAAGAACAGAGAAATGTTTTAAAATGCTACTACATTCCTGTGGTCTTAAAATTTCCCCACTAATCACCATTATGAGGGTGATTTGTTCAGATAATGTGTAACTGGGTAAGGTCAGGAACAACTGAATTATTCAATGACTGTTCTGTGCAACATAGATTGATAAAATATCACTGTCCGTATGGCATAAGCCGTGACTCAAACGAGACGTTTTCATGCACTTTAGTTTATCCTCTGGTGTCCATCGCTCACCACTGGCGATCCTGTGTACTGTCAATTATCTTGTCATGACCTGATTTATGAAACATCTATACTTCAGACCACTCCAGAGCTAACCAATTTAATACCCCAGCCCAACAAGAGAGAAAGAAGTGATTGATTTTTCACCCTACTCCCTACACTATCTTGTAAATATTGAATATGACTAGTGATAGTGTTGGACTGCATGAGTGTCTTATTGATTTTATCTTTGTAATATAACACTGTGTGAAATAAATGAATTCTTTTGAACTGGACGCCTGAAATCATCCTTTGCGTAAGTGTATACTACTGAGAAAACGTGTGTATCACTCAAATCTGACACTTCTATTGGACATCCTAATTCATGTATGTACACCTTTGCACTTAGAAGTAACCTGTATCTATGTAATGCTGTCTCAGATGATAATAAGTATCTTGGATACAAGCTCTCCTTGAAATAAAGCGTGAGCAAATCTTGCTTTATCTGTTTCGCTGTTCTTTGTTCTACCATCATGCAGAAAATAGTCGCCGCTCACAGTGGTATAAGAAAGTTATAGTCACATTAAGTCACACTTTCATGTTTCCACGATTTTAGCCACTTTCGGTTGGCGAATTAAACACATCAAATATTAACCAGTGTACATAAAAAAATACGGGCACATAGGTTAATGACTTAAATTTACTTTGTTATGTATTTTTTCTTCCTTATTCAAGTGAAACCGGAGTTCGAAAGCCTTAAAAACCATCATAAAATAACTACAGCGCATACGAAAACCAGCCCGCCCAAGCCACGACTGCGCCAGTAAAATTGAATCCGCAGAGGAGGTCATGATTGTAGTTTGATCCAAACAGCGGTGAGCCTAGTTACCTAAAAGTCCAGTAGTTCGTCAATGTGCACAACAGTTTTAGCAATGTCATGTAGTTTGACTTCATACTTGATTCTGTGTACATTAATGATTACGAATGATAAATTCAGATTTAAGTTATAGACTTTGGAACTCTACAATTCTTTTACTGGTCCTTTAAGCAAAATGACCAATTGTAACTCAGCACAAAGTAGTGGAAGAAGAAAAGCAATATTATCAAAACAATGATATGTATCAGTTTTCTCACATCAAAGTCTATGGCCTCAAGAACACAGCTTGGGTTTTTCTTAATTGCTGCCGCTATGCCCCAGCAACCAGCACTTTGCATAGGGTTTTTGCCAATCTGTTGACAGAAAACAGGGGAAATTTTTATAAATGCTACAATGCAGATAGATCAATGAAATGTAAAGTTCATATTAGCTGACACTGACCCATCACACAAGCAAACCTAAGTGTTTCAATGACACACAGAAGATCATAACACAAAAAGACTAAGTAAAAAAACTTTTTTAATTACAAAAGATGCATTAAAACACTAGGATAGCAGTGATATTGCATGATGTATATATCTACTTTGATGTCCAAATAGTGTATCAGAAAAAATTGGTAAGAACTTTCTAACTCACATATACCACAAGGAGGTGGACCTACCTTTAACACTTTTAGTGTTTCATTAACCGTAAGTCCCTTGCCTATCAGGACAGCACCTTCCGTTGTTATTCGATTATTTCTAAAAAAAAAGAACAACAAAGATTCCATTGGAAATCAAATCTTCGGAAATGAGTCCCCCTCACCCACTCCATTACACATCCACCCCACTCCCTCATAACAAACAAAGATAATAAATGCAGTTTAGCAAAAATCTCCTGAAATTAGTTCAAATCTGTCCACCTTGAATCTCAACCATTAAGAGAGAATTTTTATGACACAAGTTTTAAGTTCATAAACTTCTGATATCCAAGTCTATCCTCTAATCTTCTGAGTTACTGCACTTCCGTCGTACTACATTTATTCCACAGAATTTCTTATCCTTTCCACCAAAAAATCTGGCACTGTGTACTAGCTATAAGATAAATCCTTTCCATTTATCAGTGGGAGCAAAAACTATCTATCAATAATGTCCATTATTTGATTTCTCTTGACGTCTACCCATTTAAGCATCACCGAAACAATATTCCAGTTTCAGAAGACAAGTACTGATATACCTTCCATTTTCTTTTTTAATGGAAAGATTCATTTGAAGCACAGACAAAGCTGCCGAACTAAATTATTTAAATCATCACTGTCCGGCTATTTGCTTATATCATTTGAGTTAGTTTCTCAGAAGCAGGTAAAACCTGTATTAGACATCGCAAGTATATAAGACCAAGTTTAGCTATTCAGAAGAAGGTAAAACCCATGTTAGACATCGCAAAAATATATAATAAGACCAGTCTCATGGCGGAAGCTGTTTGTACACCAATGACTTTGACTTACTTTGTTTATAACATTTGATGAATGCATTGGATTGTAGCAAGCACAAAAATAGCCCAGTTCACAAACTACCTATCTCTGAAATAGGCAGTTTGCCTATGACTGTAATGATATGTCAGTATTATGACTGGAATGTAATGAAGTTTTTAAGAAATTAACTTACGTTATATCAAGTTCCTCCAGGACATTGTTAGCTTTCAGAGCATCCATTAGGCCAGTGGATCCCTCCAAACCAAAACCATTCCAAGACAGGTTTATCCGTTTCATATAGACATTAGTCTGCACAGATTAAAGCCAACTAAATATTGTAAATGGGAAAGTGGGAAATGGTGACAGATGTTGATTGTCAAGCTAAAACTTAGATGAACATGGCAGGTAATAAATCTACTTTCAAATAAAATTAATGAAACAAAAAAAGAAATATGTTTTATGTGTAGTTGCCACGGAATTCTCCCTTGCTTACCAATACATATGCAAACTGGGTACACTCCCATCCTTAACACATTCACAATTAGTGTCACCTGATTGCATCAGTATGGTATATCACTAGCATATCATATAATGATGTCATTCATTTACCTTGTTTGACAGCAATACATAAAATCTAAATGGGAATAAAGAAACAATGCCTTTTAGTTTCTACTGGTCATGTAATGATCTACCTTGATGCCTGCTGCAACTGCCGCAGCACCTTTTCTCCTCAGATGGTTCCAGGAGAGATCCAGTTCCTTGAGACAGAGGTTCTCAGATATTGCTGGTCCTAATAGGAGGCCTGCCTTCTCTCCCAGATTGTTATGGCTCAGATTTAAGGATTCTAGTTTGGTGGTGTTCTAAAAATACATATGTAATTAAAGAGTTGGACCATGGTTCAAATGTGAAACCTGTCAGAACAACTTATACTGGTCTCTGTAGAACCTGAACTCCAACATCAAAATCTACAATCCAAAATTCAAAACTCTGTTATTTATATAATTTCCTGAGCTCACACAATATCTTTCTTCTTTATCTGATATCTATCCAACACTGAAATTAGATACATTTCATCCATCTATGTCATATATAAAGTTCCTATATTAATTGCCAACACAATCACTCTTCATTTAATGTCCTCATAGGGAAAATTTGTAAGAAATATATGCAAATCTTACTCCTAAATCATGATACAGTATTTCAGTGAAGAGATTCACAGTTTTTGCCTACATATATACAGGCAAAATATTATGTGAACTGGAGTACCTTCTAAAATTCTACCCATCACTTAACTTTATAACAACAATAATGATGTTTCAATTGTTCAAGTCAGCATTACATCAGCAAAATATCAAAACAAATTACAGTGGAATCTGTTTGACATGAACTTCAAAGGGCCAGGGAGAATGAGAAATTCACTCTAACTATTATTGAAGGTAAAGAAGAAACAAATCAGAAACAAATTGAAACCCAATTTTCATTCTAAACATGTTCAATTTATATGGACTACATTTAGCAGTGCATAGACTTTAGCATGAGTCATTCTCAAAAACATATGCACACTAAAACAAGCACATAGACACATAATCCCACAAATACGCATAAACTCTAATGGAGCTTACCATTATTAGATCTGCTATATGGACAGCACATTGATCATCGAAACCATTACCTGGAAGATGATGAAAATTGTTATGATTCATCCAAATCTCTTTCAGTTCAACTGTGTATCGATGTGAATGGACATGACTCTAAATTTAACATTAAGACCCAAGATTGTCAGCAGTTACATATGTGACAGTGTATGAGAAATGACTGAGGTGAAGCAAAGCCAACCAAGTCCCATTTTCCTAAGCCTCCTTTATACTGCGGTGCAGTCTTATTCATCTGTAATCATTCACTACCAAATTCGATAACGAAAGAGCTAACCCCTAACTACTGTCCAGCAATCACAAACTAGGCCTTTAGGCATAGGCAAAGGAAAACTGGATTTTTCTCTTCATTCCACAGCTCTCAATAACCGAATCAATTCATTACAAAAAGGTCCAAACCTTATGTAAAGAAAGTTAAGACTTTCACTGACAAGCGCCTTCACTGCAATTATTTAGCAAGCAAGGGATTTTTAAAATCTGCGAGTAGATGACTTCCTTGATTGGCTACTGAGACACAAAAGCATGATTGGTTTCAGTGTTTCAGATATGAAAAGATCATCATTCATTGTTTTCAAAACAGCCACACTGAAAGTATGCTTTACTCTGGGGCTATTCTGTACCCCTTATGACAGTGCTACTGCAATCAATAAATCTACCTAATTGAGGCTTATTTTGAAAGGCCTGAGAAATTTAGTCGATCCTAAATGTTTTGTCTTGTTGCCTATCAAGTCTGTGTCTATAACTAATGATTTATGCCTAATTCTCCTGTCCACAAAGAAAAAGAAGACAAGTGTCTTTGGGGACATATAACCCTAGAGAGCCAAACCAATTTATATAAAGACTATATTTTGGATATGTAGAAAAACAGTAAAGAGTGAGTAGATACACAAGAGATGAGTCTAAAAGTTTTACATACATTTACCATTTCTCAAAATTTTACAAAAGTAGCCCTTAAACATACCAGATAAATTGACTTTGCGTAAAGTGTCATTCTGTTCTATAATGTGGCACAGCTGTTCAGCACACAAATTCAAGTGGTTGTCTGTTAAGTTCTGAGGATGTATGATTATATAATATTACAGAGACTGAACATTGACTCACAGACATGTGAATGAACAGAAAGAAAGACAGACAAAAACAGGTAGGTGGATAGGCTAGAAGACAGGCAAGTATATAGACAAATATCTAGCAGCCAGTCAAAATAAGGCTTATGTTGCTAAATTAGGAGCTGAAATATCAGGCTCTGAAGGTGATAGAGGCCATCCAATATCAACTTTTTTTTGGTTTATTGCAGAAATTAAAAATAGTTCTGTAGCTATGTGATATGGATAAAAGGTGACTAACTATACATAAATTTGAATAAAAAATTATTCTCCAGTTACGACTTTCTCAAAATGCACGGCCCTTGCTACCTCAGACAACTATACTGTGGCCAGAATAATGTTGGTCAAATTTTCTTTCTTTTAATAAAATACACACAGTAGGCTTCAGATCATACCACTAACCTGACTTTTTTTCAAAAAATGACTTCAGCTTCATTCTGACAGACTGCAAGACTGGACTATGGCATAAACATGAGATCACATCATTCCCAGTGTCTGCTTTATTTACTGTAAGTGGCAATCCAGACTTCACATGCACATCCCTTTTTCACCAGAAACATCAGCACAACTATGCCTTCATTTGATGAAAAGGCTAAGGTGCAGACAAAGCAGTTTTCAGAAAACAGACTCTCTGTGTTACCTTCTGTTAAAGCTTACTTGCAATTGAATTCTTTGTCAAATGACTTTCTCCATTACTAAAAGGTGAGCTTATGTCAAGAGATTCTCACAGAGAGAAAAGAGAGTGAAATTTTAAATCAAAATGCAAAATTGTAGATGCATACTGTGAAAGCCGCATAAGTGGAACATGCACAAGCCAGACACCCTAAGTGAGACAATTCCTCGGGAACAGAACTTGATCATCCAAATGTTTACATATAAGCAGCAAATATTTTCAACATTGGTATAATTATAGTACTGTCAATACTGCCATATTCATCCGTATCAGGGTTACCACATAAACTTGTCAGTGAACAAAACATTGTCATACCAAGTCTGTAATGAAACAGTTTTCCTTCAGCATCTCACAGACTGCCAAGCCACCCTCACTGCCAAGCCAATTGTCTGACAAATCCAGTGTACTGATGGTGGCATTGGACTGAGGAAGGACAAAAAAAAACATACAAAAAACAAATACAATTTAACCATTGTGAAGCTAGTGTCATCTCAATTCTCACTGATATGCTACTCTACTAAAAGAGAGCATAAAATTTTGTTTACAATTTGGTGGCGATTGGGGAAGCACTATAGTGAAATTAATACAGCTGCCTCAAGTCAGCGGAAATCTTCCAGCCAAAACAATAAGATGGCCAACACTGGGTTATGCGGTGAGGGTATAGCATGAACCACAGGTGCCTAGTGCTACTAATGTCAACACTGGTAACATTCTTGTTCTGAACATTTGGGATAAGTAATGCGTGAAGCAATCATCACAGACCTGGGGTTATATTGTCAAGTATGAGGACCCATGCTGATGGTAACATTCATGGTTTCACAAAGCCTGGTGATGGTGTAAATACAGACCTACTTGGCACCCACACTTGGGACTTTAAATTTCTTTGGGCGTATCACCCCATGTTCTTGTGTGGGGTTATACATATAGCTCCAGATATTCTGTGTGACTTTCTAAGTCAATACAGTTGATAAGCACTGTCAGACAATAATTTCCTCCCAAATAGAATAGAGCACATAAAAAACCTTTTTCATGCTAAGCATCAGTCTGACACCATACCCTACACAATAACTGTTATTATCAATAATATTTATTCAACTCTGGTAGCTATCTTCATCAAAGCAATGCATTGATACATATGTATAATACCACTTCCCTACTGGGCATCAACAACATCAGCAGCAGCAAAAGCGCCTTAATGTATACCATAAAGATAGGTACCACATAAAACATACTACTCACATTTCTCTCACACAGAAAAGTTTTCAGAATAACAATAAACAGCAAAAAACTGCCAAACATTCAAAAATGCCCTGAGATATAAGCTGAGTTCATACACAGCAGCCTGATGCATATACATCCAGAATTCAGCGACAAAGAAATGATCAAAACTACTTGCCACAATCTCAAAACAAAGAGAATATCAACAATAATAGGAAAAGTAACCTACCACTAAAGATGCAGATATGGCTTTCATGCCATCACCTGCTAAGCCATGATGCTTCATGGACAACTGGCTGTCATTCATATGTCTCAGAAAGTAAGAAGCTGGCACCACACCATACTTTTTGCATGCCTCCACATAAGCTGTCTTCCCTGTATGATCATAGGTCACTGAAACCTCTAAAGATTGAGAAGGAAACAGGGAGAGAGTTCATCAGTGATTACAATTATTATTACTCAATACCTAAACCTCCTTGAATATTAACCGCAGTTTGTTACTAACAGTAATTTGTAATTCACTGTGATAGACCTGATACCTACAATCCTCTTCAAAAGCATACATTTATTCTTTTAATTTCTCTAATGTTGCCGGGCGATGTTGCTCTATACAATAATCTTCACTGAATATTCCATTTTCATGACATTTATTTTTAAAAATGAATTATAAGCTAACAGATACCACAAATGATGACACATCAGGAGTTTCATGCCTTTGTGTTCAATGTCTATTTCACTTATTTACTTTTTCACAGTTATCTCTTTTTCATAATTCATAGGCATTTCGTTACATTTTTTTATAGAACATTAAAATACCAACACACTGAACTTTAAGTCTGCGGCATTCAGACACACCAAACTTTACTTGAGATTTCAGTGAAGTTAGAAACTACTCTGCTAACTGCACTTACAGCTGCAAGAGTTATAATTCCAGCATTTTAAATTTGGCTATTCAAACAGATCAACTGCATATGTAGGATAAGACTTTTATCATGCTGTAAGTGATAAGATTTTACCTAAATTGATATGACTACTCAGTCTTTGTTTATCTTTCTGCCTTTTTCACTACTGCTACTGGAATTGCTCAAGCAAATTATAGGTCTGCCGCACAATAACAAAATATAATTATCTAACCAAATTATAAATGTATGGTGTTTTTTCATGGCATGGCAGAGGCATGTTTGAAGAGGCCATTCATTAAATAAGTACACAATTGTTAAACCCTTACTACTGCTTCCCATGTTGTTCATCTTGTGCTAGATATAATGGTAGATAAGTACCCACTCAGGTATGACTTTTCAACTATGTTAATAACAAATACCTTCTGTTTCCAGGTCTGTGTCCAAGTCTTTTTCATTGCTGATGTCAACTGCCAAAATGTCAAGATCAGAGCGATTGTCCCGCTGACGTGTTTCTTCCACGTCACTCTCACTATCAGAGCCTACATTCTTGGAGCCTGCACTTTCCTGCCTGGAGGCCCGTGACTTTCGACTGCTAGCTCTGCTCACTGTCTGCATTGAAATATTATTTCAGTGAAACTCCACCTTATATGTAAAAGAAATATCTGAACTTCCCACAATAAATTGTTCAAATCTATTTTACTATGATGCTTGCTCAAAAAAACATGAATTTTGCATGCAAACAACAGGTAGAGGGACGATATTATCATACTACAAAACTGATCGTCCACCACAATGCAGATCCCCATGACTGGCCAGTTTGGTATTAAATGAAACAATTTATCATCATGTTTTCAGACATCCAGATGTATGCAAAAAGTGTTATTGTATTTTGTTCTATTGTGATCTCTTATTAAAACTAGACTATTATTACTTTTATGTTCATTTATACAGCAACTAAGCCAAATTTCCTAATTATTCATGCCTCGTTCCTATCTTATCACTTATCATCAAGATAATTCCCTGTGAAGTACAAACAAAGCCAACTGTTGCTTCTGTGAATGGTAATCCCTTTGACCATACTCAAACAAGCATATACTAGCGACTGGCCAGTATGGCATTTACTGAAACACATTTTATATTCAGCCATGCTTAATCTCCAAAACCAAATTAAACACTTGCTATTCTGGAGAGGACCGTTATATAGTGAGATGCATTAATACTTAGCTGGGCAAGCCAACAGGAGTATAAAAATATGACATTCCGCTGACAGCAATCACCCATTTATAACAATCCTTCTGGGTTCATTATTAAGAGAGGATTGCATTGTAATATAGAAATGTATCTCTGAATACATTACTTGTTTCTTACCAAATTGCAGTTCCTGAGTTTTGGTAACACTCTTCAGTTAAGGTGGGTTAAGAAAGAAAAGACAAGAAATTGTGAGAGTTTTCATTTACCTTAGGGAAATTGTTTACAATGCCATACAATATGCATTTCATAATACAAACATATATGAATATGGATGAAAGAACAAATGAACGAACGAACACACACACACACACCCACACATACATACATGTAAATATATAATATTATAAATGAAACATATAACAATATCACTGCTGTCATCCAGTAACCCTTGCTTCAAAATCAGTTCTCATGTACACCTAAAAGAAAATGGAGTAAAATGTCTTTCCCAAAGACACTACAAAATAAACCCAAGAGGCAAGCACACAAACCTTAGGCTTGACAATCTTCAGTTTCTGAGTACGACTTACAAACCACATGGCCATGGTGATAAATACAAAACACATGGCCCAGCTGACTTAAATAGTAATTACCTTGTGAGCTGAGTGAGAATGCCCTTTCCGAGATGCTGAAGTACCTGGTCTGCTGGGAGAGTGAATCCTTCCACTATGAACTTCCTGTCGAGACTGACTCCTCACATCTGGTGATGGTGGAGCTTCCTCATTGTTGTTCTTTTCTTTATCTTGTCCATGCACCTCATTTTCATCATCTACTCTCTCCTGATCTGGCCGTGGACTCCTAGTCGAGCTTTCATCTTCTTCCATAACAGCTTCTAACAAAGCACCTGAAGTGAAGGCTGGGGCAGTGCTGATATTTCTGACCACTGGCTTCCCCTCATCCTGATGGCTACACTGAGATCTGTCATATGACCGATCTTCATCCATGGTGGTTTAGCGAAAGCACTGTTTCATCAGTGTCTATGCAGATGAGAAAAAAAGTGTTGTAGGGACAGTCATGCATTAAGGTCAAGTACTGTTAATTATAGCTTCCTTTTTCTTCATAATGAAGATAGTTAAAGACAAAAATATCTTGTCATGATCATTATTAGCACAAAATCCATTCCAATCTGTGCTTAAACTGGTTGCTATCAGTAACTGTACTTCTTTTCTAAAACTAGTCAAAGAGAGCATGGAAAGGGAAGGGGGTGGGGGATGTGGGGACAACAGAGGAATAGGAAGATTTAATAAATATTTTCGAGGGTTGTGCACTGTAGGCCCGGGCAAAAAGTAATCGGATACCCAGGTCCTGAAATACCTATTAGCCGCCGGAACCCAAGATTACTTTTGAAAAACCCAGGTTTAGTAATCATGTAACCACCAAAGGAGACCTAGATAACCTGGGTTGTGTAATCGTTTACTCACCAGGAGACACTGGATGAAGCTGGGCTTAGTAATCATGTGTTCATGAGAAAAGACGCTGGTAAAGTAATCAAGCCTTATCAGGCTTGAATCAACAGAATAATGTGTCATCTAATTAACACGCAGGCTAAAGCAGCCAGCGACCAGCAATTCCTCCTTTTCCCATTCTTCCTCTGTTCTCAGATTTATTGCCGCTGTTTGATGATCTCAGTATCCTTACCGCAAACAATCTGGAGTTTGCAATTGCGAATGGTTATGGTATTTTATATATATATTAATTACTACATGTAGTTTATATTATTTGTTTTGGTTTTTATTGTCTTGCCTTCACATAATAACATTTCTTTTACAATTTCTCTGTGTATTTTGAAGTCTAAAGATTTACCTACTATTATATCTAAGATGATGAAACATTGAAAGAAAACAAAAATAACAATAAAAAAAAGGCAGAACTGAGAAGATAAAAACAAACATAAAAAAATCAATTTCCCCTGTTGGAGAATGGAAAGAAAAGAAAAAAAAAAAGGAAAAATAAAAAAAAAAGCCTGCCCTCATCATAGCATTACAGCAACTAAGGGCATGATGCGTGGGAACAGGAGGGGAAGGGTTGGTCCTGTTCTGACAATAAACAACATCACATCGCAAGCACACTGTCACTAACCTCAACTCTGAAACCCAGACGAAGCCCGGGCGGGTAACGATAGAGACCTGGACGAGTACGATGCCTGGGGTGGGCGGGAAACGAGCTTTACTCATAGTGATAGGAGAAGCCATTAACTGCTAATATATCTCGCCAGCTAGGTAGTAATCGTGAGTAATCGGGTACCCGGGTTTTGAATATATGGCTATTACTATTACCCGAGATTACTTCCTGGACTGGGTTTGGCACAGGCCTAGTGCACTGACTGTTTGCAAGCTGTTTGGTGAAATGGAAATTTCTGGTTCTCTGACATTTCCTTGGACAGAATTGTGACCTATGGGTGGTGGATACAACAAGGATGACACAGGCTTCAATAGAGATGATGAAATTAAACGAAGTCATCTGCTGTACGTTGCTTTCCATTACTGCCGACAGTATTGATTTATTGTTTGCCATCCTCTGGGTATTTTCATGCTGAATGCCTGAAAAATTATCTTTTTATATTAAGCCTGGTCATTTGTGGTTAAACCAACTGCACACACATAGTGACGTAGGCCAACAGGCCCAGATGGACAGCAAGGCCAATGAATGAATATACATTGGAAATTTAACCCTATTTTCACGAGTAGAATTCCTTGGCACATTAGTGGCATCCCGAGAAATGCTAGTGTAATATTTACTTGCATATTCATGGCAACCCAGAGCACACTAGAGTTGAACTTATGCGCTGCCTTATAGGCAAGAAAACAGTAAACATCAAGGTAAAGTGAAAAGACAACTGATACTGAATCTCACAATGTGGATGTTGTTGGGTGGGACTGCAGGTGAGTTAATACTATTAATTTTATGCATTTTCCACATTAAAGAAACAAAGCAAGATTTAGCAGTATGACTGACTATGCCTCTGATGTTCGGATTAGTTTGTGCACAAGTAATGTTCATCTAGTTTGCAAGTTTTGCATGGAATGAATCTCGACCTAGACTTAGAAAAAGCCTCAAAGACTGGCCAAAGAGGGAGAGTGACTGTAGACTTTAATTGGGAATTGTAATGGAGTGTTGAATCATAGTGCAATCGCGTTCAGACTAGCGTTTAGATTTCTAGGTTAGACTGAACGGTACAGTTCCAAAGGGCAAATGGGTAGACCTATCTCTATGCACTCGTAAGACAGTAATCAATCAGCCGGCCATTCGCAAATAAAAGAAGGACAAGTAGAAAAGTCAAGTTCAAGACACTGTTCTGAGATGTGTAAATCTTTAAACCTAGCGTGACAAAGGTCTACACACCTTCTCTTGCGTTAGATACTGCTTACTATTGAGAACAATAGCAGCACCTCAACAATATGGCGAGTCATTCATGTCGTTGCCAAGGAAGCTTTGAGTCACAGCTCGACATTGCTTTAGTATCGATAAAGTGTCCTATTCAAATTCATTCAATCGAATCCATGTTACACGGTAACATAATAATTATGAGTGATCAGACATTGATAATGCATAGCAAGTAGATAGACAAAAGAATACAACAGCATGTAATATATATATATATATATATATATATATATATATNATATATATACTGAATGAAGGAAATGAAAATGAGGTAACACGTTTGTGGTACAGTATCCGAAACCAGTGTCCTTCATAAAGATACCTTAAGCTGCTAAGATATACAGAGACAATAAAATTAACATATCTCTATGGAATTCTTCTTTTGTATATCTAGTATGCATAGTGATAAAGGAGTAATAAGGAAGACATCTCTTTAGAAAGTCTCGCGGTATTCTGGGCCACGCACGGGGAGGGACCCACATAAGAAAAAAAAGACGTATTTTCATAGCATCGATATTTACTGTTAACGCAAAATAAATATCGAAAAAGATCGACTACAACCTTCTTTTTGTAATCGCAGGAGTCGATTAACGTGGTTCGTAGACTCCATAATATATTTTAGATATCTGGCATTCGATTGACCAAACTGGTTTCGCGACCAAATGCAATAATACACCAAGAAACCTCAGTATTAAGTACTCGTTTAATATGTTTATCTTGTAATTACGTGTGAATTTCACAGACACAAATGTATTCTTGTTATGCATTTTCTTCCGCTATTCAGGTGAACCTCAGACCAGTATTCAGTATACATGTACTTCAATAACAAGTATAGTCTATATTTTCTCCATGCACTAAGGCATACTTTATTTCAAAGTTTTACTGTACATTCTGCTTCAGTAAAGGGAAGAATATATTTCTCTTACGAATTCCTAACCAACTGGCCATATAAGTTATTATAAATCTTTGGTTAAACGATAAAACAAAACAAAGAGTGGNGGGGGGGTAATGTGAATAATGAACTGCTGATATATCATTAGGATCTGTTATTTTTTCATCGAGCACGATTGAGCCAGTCAAAGCTAAGCACACATTTTTTTTTTAATTCTAAGAATAAAAATTTATCCTCGAGATCAAATTCTGCTCTTTTTGTGATGCGTACTTTCTAAGGAACGCCCCCCCTCCCCAACACATACACAAAAAAAACACCCTCCATGTGACAAGGTACTGTATTGTATTTCCTGCTGTTCGCTTTCTCCGTGAGTTCTCTCTTTCTGCTTTAACCAGATCGTTTGTCTTTGTTGAACAATGACTCTCTCGGCCAAAACAATATCTATTAGACTTTATTTAGTTCAACATCCAGTTGAAGTAGTAGCAGTTATCCATTTCAATCAATGCCCTATGTGTTACATTAGTTTGCAAAACTGTACTGGTATCAAGGGTTAACTTCATATAAGGCTGTGTGCGCTATTGTACTTGACTACGTACAAGCTGGCTCAAACAATGAAATTTGCGCATCCAAAAGCAGCAGCATTTTCATGGAGTTTGACTGCAATTGCAATAACTTCAGTAATGACCAACTTAATGGCAGTGATTATTGCAATATTGTGTCAGTTCCCATGTTGAATTGATGGGGGAGAAATTCATTACCAGCCCTCTTAAGCATCATGTATATTGTAGGCATATAAACATCATGACTGTTTCCATGCCTGCCGGTGTTAAACAAACCTGCACTATACTACGTATTTTGTGTGAAATGGCTATTCAAACTGAAGATGTGAACTCTCTCATTTCAATATAGTAGGCCACCCAAAAAGGAAAAATGGTACTGGTAAAGGGGTTCCAGCTGGTCTAACTATGGTGACAGATAAAGAGAATGTACAATTAAGGCAAAAGAAAAGAGGGTCAAGACTGCTTTTACTGCATGTGTCTCCAACATAAAACATCCATAAAAACTGCATCGAAGGAGGATGGAAACGTGAAAAAAACAAAAACCAACTATTTAATTGCATTTCACAAATGTTTATTACTGTATAAAATAGAAATTTTCATGATACAAATTTAAGTCTGTGCAAAACAAATAAAACAACAAAAAATTAGCATTCACCATACAAATAACTGCTTGCTCATTTCCTTTCAAATCTGCTGAAGTTGGCCCCAACTTTATGCATGCTGGCCTAGCATGGCGTTTTTGAATGCAAGGTGATCAACATTTGTTTAGCATACCTGAACGTAAAGTCAAATAAATTTATTCAAAATCCTAAAGGATAAAAAAAGTACTAAACACAAATGATGAAAATTCAAGAAAAACTCTGGAGTGACTCCAGTACAACTTTCCAGCACCACATGTGAACAGCCATGTTGAATTTAAAATAGTTTGAAAGAAAACATTATGCACCATCAGGAACAACAAAAGCATGAACAATTTATTAGCGACCTTAAAGACATTTCATTGGCTAGAGGCGGTAACAACATTTTCACTGATCAACCCCTTTAGTGCAGAAGGTGTAACCAGTCACTCTATTCACCATTTACAGGTGAAGCATTGGTCGGTTTACTTCATTATATCCTGCCCAACCAAGAGAAGCCTGGCCTGTATCAAAGCAATCAGCCTGTAAGTCACACAAAGAAGAAACTCACTGATTAATTATGTGCCGCTTTTGCCCTATTGGACTTGTGAGCATTAAAAGATAATTTGCAGCCAATCAAAACGAAGCTTATAAAGACAGATAAGGACATGATATATCAGGCTCTGTTGATCATTGGAGTCATTCACATTCAAACTTTTGCATATTGAAGAAATCAAGATTAATTAATTTCCACACATATAACTACTTTATTAATTGTATGAGTGAATTTTTAGTAATTGTGGAAAAATATGAGTTCTGATATTGTATGACTGTTCTTTAATTGCAACTTTATCAATTTTTTTTTTATTGCATGGGGCTGAACCCTGTCACCTCAAACAACTGTATTTCTGGCCTAAATAATGCCAATAAATTTATTTTTTTTTACTGACAAAACGTACATATCATTAAATTTAGCTTTTTATCATACCAACAGCCTGCAAAAAGAAATTGACATTAGTCTCATGAGTGGCTGTAAAGAAAAATTGTGACAAATTTGCTTTCCCGCAGTCAGTTTGTCTGATTCAGCCAACTCACAGCATCCTTAAAAATATTCTGCACGACTCTCCACAAACCAACATATCTCATTGCATATATCGAAAGTGAGGTTCTAGCAGTAATTATGTTCGTGAAGAGTTCACTCTACATGTATATTTGGTGTCTTGCTATCTATTCAAAACTTGACATATTTTTCCCCTTTTGGCATGTGTGGTGATACATGTGACTAAGATAGTGCAATGTTAAAGCTTGATTAGATAAGAGAAGTGGATGGCTTATAAAGAAGCCTGTGTGATACAAGAACGATAATTAAGTAGATACAGTCACAAATATGCTTCAATAATATAGTAATGGCTAAAATAATGTATTTCACCTGCTTGTCTTTCCTACACAGGAAATATATGTACAAAATATGGTCCGTGCTCAGAATACTTCTCTGTAAGGTAACTACAAACTACAATACTTATGCTGATATTATCTACAACAAAGTATATTTGAATAGTTTGTCATTTAAATCCTTCTTAAGAAATATTTACAAAATAATTATAAATATATTTATAGACAGATAATAGATATATTTACAACATTTTTTTCACATTATATTTTATTATGCCTATTATGAAATGCACCTAGCATTATCCAAAAAGCAACTAACTTTGAAGTTTTTCAAATCACCTAGAACCTCCTTCTCTAGATTACAAACCACTGTCTCCTCTAATCTCTCACCTGCAATAAATCACTGAAACCTATCCTGAGGTAGTAAATACAAGGCCTGACGAAGGCTCTTTGATCCTTCACAATGCAAAATTTTACTTACTGTGCTATGAATTACAATGAGGTGGACAAAACCATATCCTCTTGCCTTATTAATAATTAATAATTAAAAATCTGCTGAATACAAATGCTCCTCAGGTCCAGTGAATTTCTTATTACTTTATACATTTCTCTTGAGAACAGTTATTGGTGAGGACATACTCAAATACAAAATGTATTTCAAACATATAAAAAAGCCACTACATAGAGCTCAAAGAAGCCATAACAAATACAACACAGTCTCCTTATCTGTCTGTTTCACTCACTCACTCTCTCTCTGCAATCTGACCCCAGCATTCTTCCTTCCTTCAGAATGCATACATTTCTGACCCAGAACAACAAAATGTGAAAGAAATCTAAGAATAAATTCTGGCTCTGCTTTAGCGAATGCAAACTAAAGAAACCAAACAGCAGAAGTCAATTAAGTTTAAATCTTGGAAATCCTAATTCATCCTAAAAATCTAAATATCCCAGTCTCTCCCAAACTTGTATTTGTGCAAACTCACTCAGATTTATAAAAAAACTCCAATTGTTTATCTATAACTGAGTTCATGCTTACCATCAAAGTAAAGCGCAAGTTATTTGGCAAAATAGCCAGCTCATTCATTAAACTGGCAAATGATCACTATGCCATGCTTGTATTATTGAGGAAGCACAGTCCTTCCTTCACACTGAATTCCACAAAGCATGAGAACAATTACTCATTTAAATAAATTTTACTTACAAAATATGAAAGAGCAAATCACTCCTCAAAGCAAAATTGTCTCAAGTGCCACTGGCACTTTTTTTTATAAATACATATTTTTGACACTCCACTACTTTATAAATGTTAAAAATGCAGATCTGTTTTGACCGTATGGGGATAAAACTATGTTGAAAAGATTGTATGAACTGCCAAGACTCCCAAACCTGTGATAATTTTGCCCAAATTGGTATATATGTCAATCTCAAACCCACATACTTTACTTACAATCTAGGACCAAGAGTCAAGAGTTTCCTGGAAATGCTGCATAACCCCAGGAGGCGGTTATTTAAGCTCTTTTATGATCTCCATTCAGGTCTATTGTGATATCGAGACCAATAATTTCCCGTGAAAACCCACTTCTGGCTGATACCGAATTGTGCCCACTAACTGCTGCAGCAAAGAAATTTATCCACCTCTCAGGATGGTGCACTGATGTTAGTGAAGCCCACAGATGGAAAAAGAGAAGAACTGACACGATAAGACCTATGCAATGGATGGGCTCATAATAAAACAAGATTATTTCATTCCAGTTGTCCTGTGAATTTTATGTTTATTTGAATTGAATCATTGTCCAACAAGGATGTAAGAAAGATGTTGATCTATTTTGTAGATAAAAAAAACAAAACTGGCATCTGTTCTTCAAAGTTTTATAAGTTTAGGCTTTGGTGAAAGAACAAAGGCAGACTTATAGCAAGATACAGGTCAATAAACATCTATTTCCAGACTGCTAGATGGGGATGATTTATCAAGATGCTTATGCTTTTAAGCCTAAAAAGCTCTATTCTTATGACAGTACTTCATCTTTGATCAATTCAAGATCTCTTGAATCTTTATTATTATTATAGAAAACACAACCATGAGTAAATCTGAACTTTCAACAAATCACGTTTTTAAATTTGTGACTACCACCAATCTGAATTTTGAAGTCACTAATCTTTCAAAACATTAATGAAAGCGCACCAGTACACACACACACAAAAATATCTAAGGTTTGTGTTATACATTATTCACAACTGTTGTCATGCTATCATGTTCATCAAGACTTGCTGCTAGGAAATAATGAACTCAAGGTGCATGAGATGGAAATGCACCTATTCCACCGGAAATCAAAATTTGCAAAACATCCACAAGATCACTTAATCTTTCCAGACATTAATTTTTGGCTATCTCAGCTCTTTGTGGGGCACTAAGCTACCTACACCCTCTGAAGTACTATGTAAAAGGGTGATGCATGAAAGTAGCCATGATTGCCTTGGAGGAGATGTCTATAAAACTGCTACATAAAAAGCATGGGTCCTTTTTTAACAAATGCCTTCTAAGAGTTCTTATATGGTGACAATGGGTAACTTACGTAGCCATGCATGCCTCTAAACACAACTAAAGAATGCTGCTTGTTTATTTGTTGTTTCCTGCTCATGTACAACAAAATATTGATATTAGATTATCAGTGAATTGCTAAGAACAAACCTAGAGAATACAGAAAGTATCATGTTTCAAGATTTCATGTTTTTGATATATTTAAATTTTCTTTTTAAATGCATCAAAGTCCTCATGAATACCTGGAAGGCTTAAAATGTACTCAAAGTGCACATGATCAGGTGATTTCCATGTAAGGCACAAAGCTTAAGAGTAACCTACACCAAGGATACCCACTCACTGATCTGCAAGCCACAACATGACCCATCAAGAACATAAAACATGAAGACTATGCAATGCATCGTGTAATTCAGTGTCATGCATTGTAATATGGTGATCGTGAGATAACTAACCTATCCTGGCCCCCATCTCCTCCCCCCGCACCCTTCTGAAAAGGCTGACACCCCTGACCAACATGACAGATTAACACAGTGACACTGTGGATGAAAAATATATTTTAATAAGAGCTCCAGGCTCTCAACACATGTTGAGATGTTAAAAAAGTAAAATTCGCCAAGACCTTCCCACCAAAATTGGAGAGCGTTTTCCAGAACGCACTAAGTCCAATTTACATTTTTTGTCAGTAGAAACAAATTTTAAGTGAAAGACAGGTGGAATTAAATATCAAATTCCTCTCTCCACATATAGTAAGAGTATTTTAAGAGTAACTTTAGAGACATGTTAAATGAGATCTTTGTAAACTTATACATTACATAATGTTGTTGACAAATTGTGTGATTCTGCAAAACGCTCCAAGTCCATGGACTTAGCTCCTTCTGAAACATTGACATTACTGAGGAAAATATTTTGTTCACTGATGGCATTGTCTTGTAATAAAATATACTTGAAACTGAATTAATTGATTGATGTGTACATATGTGTGAGAGAGAGTGTATGTGTGAATGGGAGAGCGTGAGAGAGAAATAGTGTGTGTATGGATCTACTACATTTAGAT
>JAWQUT010000088.1:1253840-1265309 GCA_033807755.1 Ellobium chinense | reverse complement strand
GTATTCTTTTTCATACTGACAGTCGATTTTCGTATTTTTAAGAGTACGATTCGTATTTTCGTACTGAGGTCAGATTTTCGTATGAAATACGAAAATTTCGTACTGGTTGGCAGCTCTGTGTACTGCTGTGTGTTAGGGTAGTAGTAAGGTCAGATAGATTAATTCCATGGTCACACCCCTCTCCCACCCATCTCCCATCATCTCCACTTCCAAACCACTCCCAACATGATCTATTATCACTTTTTGTTACACTTAAAAGCACCATTATTACATCTCGTTACACTTGAGAGCAAAGATATTGTGAAAGGATGGGTACCATAATTATGGTAATAATTCTTACTGCTACAATGTAGACATTGGCCCACAATCCTGCCATTCAAAGTTCACTTTAAGCAAAAGTCTAAGCAAGGCAGTTAATTTCATCCATATAAAATAAAAAAGAAATAGGTACGGATCTCAGAACAATTTAACTTCAACCAAAAATTCAAATCATGCAAGTTCACTTATTATGGACACCACAATGTCACGGCGAAGGTTTCTGGGAAGCTATGAGATGATCCAAGTTTACAGATCCTAGCATAAATAAAGCATGTACACTGCCATCTGGAAATAATACTATCGTAAGTCCTTAAAGTCATATAAGGACTTACAACAGTATCATTTCCAGACAGCAACATGATACTACATAAAGCTCATCACACGCAAAAGATCTGACAAGTGAACAATATCACAAAGTAGTAAAAATTTATTGCAAATATAGGGAAAGTAAGTTAGCACTAGCTGCAGCTGTGCTACACTGGTTAACACATATGTACATCCAGTGTTTTCTTCAGACCAAGAGATCATATAATTCATTCACTGTATTTTCAAAATCTCCCCTACAAACATGACAAATTTGTGCTGATCTTCCCTTCTTTCCTGTACTCCAAAGTTTACTACTAAAATCCCTCAAAAAACTTCCAAACCCCCTCTCCAATTTATGACAAGGGGGCATGTCTCCCCCAACTCAAATGACCTGAAGAAAACATGGTACATTAAATCACAAAACTGTGAACATTCAGTGAATGCAACAGAAACAGAAGCATGGCAAAAGCTTGTGTACCAGAAGACACACAGTCATGACATGGCAGCATTTATAAATGTTCACATTCTCCTCAGGACCAACCCAATACCTCATCACAGGATCCCACGAATTCTTCCCATAAAATGTAATTTATCACAACAAGGATTAGAGACAAGTTGTGGAAATGTCCACTCTTGTACAAAATAAAAAGGCTATTGCTGTGTAATCTCCAACTCTGCAGCAATTACAATTTTCTCAGGTCTCAAAAGTCAGAGCTGAAAGAAGCCCTGATAGTATGGTCTGAATGAGTTTCAGTCTGTTCACTAAGACGTGGAAGTTCATTTAAGCGAGATTGACTAGTCTTGCGACCTGGTGATGGTGTCCTTTGACCTGAGGGTGTCCTGAAGCCTGTTGGTGTTCTGGAGGGTGTCTTAAAGCCTACTGGCGTTTTCAAGCCACTTTGGATGCCCGCTGCATCCTTGTGTTCAAAGGCTTCGAGGTTTTGTCTCAAGGTGTTCTGCTCCTCAACACTGAATCCAATGTGGACCATATAGTCTTCCACAGAATTGTACCTAAGGATATAATAACACATAAACTTGTGTAATGACCAAAGATATAACAACTGGCATTTCTTTCCTGAATCTTTTCACACCACAGCATTTTGTGCTGCACGATTCCCACTGTTTGCAGTATCTAATGATCAACTATCCAATTTGTGTATGCAAAATTTTTCAGTAATTTAAAAAATCATGGACAAATGTATGCGTGGGCTCAAATGATGTAAATCAAAGCATGGAAAAAGAAAAAAAAAAGATTCTAATCTAAATTCTAGAGATCCACAATTTCAATCAGCAAAAGGTTGGGAATAGAGACAAGAAACAGGCATCAATACAATAGATAGATGAAGGAGTCCCTTCTATTTAATGATGATAGAAGACAGATTATTTTTTTTTGTTATGGCCCAATGAGCTTGGATGGTGGTGTAAGAACTGAAAAATAGAGCTCAGGACATTGAAACTATAATTGGTGTAGGTTCTGATTGTATATTTTTTTCTGCCCCATCCCCTCCCTTCAGTTCCTAGGCAGTGCCGGGCACCTCAGTTCTGCATAAATTAAAGCTGACCATAGGCCACCCTAATAAGACTACAACCGTGCTAATCGCTTTTACGCGAGTGAAATCTCATGTCCATTCCTTGACCGGCTGTGACAGCACCCCCCGGTTTTCCTCACTCGCTCTCTCTCGGTAACGTCATAAGGCCATAGCTACGCCTGGCTTGCTTTGTTTACCTTTGCTTCACAGTGGAAGACACTAAGATTTGTGTATCATTTGTTGTGTATGTGTTGTTTTGATCTGCTACAAGCAGTGATGGGTCCCACGGGGNGAGAGAGAGAGAGAGAAACACAGATAGAAAGAGATGGATGGGAATCGAGTGATAGAAAGCATGCATCCACAGGAGTGCTTTACTGCAGCCATATTTTATCTTAATTCTAAAACTTCACACATTAATCCCCTTCTTTGATTTCTTGTCATAGAGAGAAAGAGAGAGAGAGAGAGAGAGAGAGAGAGAGAGAAACACAGATAGAAAGAGATGGATGGGAATCGAGTGACAGAAAGTATGCGTCCATAGGAGTGCTTTACTGCAGCAATATTTTATCTTAATTCTAAAACTTCACACATTAATCAACTGTGATTTATGGAAAATACTTTCAGTCATTACGTGTCTGGATGGGAAACAGGGAATAATTTTGCATTCCAGGACTCTCCGAGTGCTAGAAATGCCTAGATCTTAAGATGAATTTCAAATCATCTGTGAAGGAGGAGGGGGTAGATAAAGCTTCCAAAACCTTAAATCTATGAAGTGGATAATACCGTCAAACATGAAGTCATCGAATACCAGTAAGTCGAAATCACAGCCCCCACGCCCTTCCCTTTCCAAACAAATCTTTCAGACCTGGATTTTAGCTCAATACTGGTCTTTCAAAATTCGGCAAACTCAAATGAGTCGAGTCCAAACGTTCCCTAAAGGTATACAGCAACAGACAAACTTACGCAATTATTACAATGTTTTCCTTATAATCTGTCTTACTATCAAAGGCTTCACTATGCCTCCAATTCATAATCTGAAATCTATATCATCACACTGATGAAGTGAAGCTACCATATCATACATTTTATCCTATAAGATAAAGAGATCTCGATCTATGCCTGGCTGAAAAGTAACAGTTCAATAACGCCACTCCGTAGGCAAAACTTCCCTCTCCCACCGCCTCAAAACTCTCTCCCCAAACTTTTTGTCTAGTGTAGAGGTAAACGCTTTGTAGAAGATCAGCTTTATTGGTACTTTGAAAAGTATAGTATCAATTTTTTCCTTTGATCAGCACTGAACTTAACAAAATTTAATGCTAGACACTAACAATGGGATTTTATGGCACGTTTACTTCTCCGAGATATGTCTAGTCACTTTCCATTAGACAGATTGAATGTTAGTCTCATTTTTTAAACACTCATTCTCGCTCATTTGATATACTGTATTTTTCTCAGAGACAACACAACACTGACCTCTCTCCACTCATCTATCTCAATCACATGATTCACAGAACCAACAAGAAGTTTTGATCACTGAAAAATGCCATTCAGACAACACCACCATTTGTAAACACAGTATGGGTGTGAAAGGAAAGCCACGGTGAGGCAGGCAATGCAATGCCTACCCCTTGGTCTTAAACAGGGGCTGTTACACAATGAGATGTAATGTTACTGTTGTTACCGATATGAAATTGAGGGAGATAAATTGAGCTTTTCAGTGATGCTAAATTTATGCAGATAGGCGATAGGCTGAGCTGTCATTGAGTATTTAGAGTGTAAAGTTGGGTAAATTGGTCCGCGTGTCAAGTTCGCCGGTCTAGCGTATGCGCTAGGTACTCCCTCTATAATAGACTAATCATATCGACAGGGATTCTACTGCTATGTTTTTTTTTTGTTTGTAGTTCGAACAAATAAACAACAGTTCTGGGTCGAAATCATCATCTTCTTCGGACAAAATCTGTATCACCGCCACCTTCCACCTGCAAGGCTGTGACTAGCCTGTGACCCCCTGACATCACTCCTAAGGGCAGGCACTATCATACCTCAGAGGCTGAGCTTGATGGTGCTACTACCCAGGTAATTTAAGCGGGGTTGACCTTTAACAAAATTAGGCACACCTGTCTTCAATGTATGTAAGCAGCTCCCTCATGGTATCGGCAGCTGCTCCACAAAATTCTTCCTTGAAATGGTATCTCTGTACAATGTCCTCATACACCAAGTGCTTGATTGGCTCTAGTCCCTCCTACAAACAAGAACAAGAAAACATAGCCACTCAGTGTCTTTTCCATGTCATATGAGCTGAGAGACATTTTCCCCTTATCCAAAATTTGAGGGGTAGTTTATAATTAAATTTTTAGAGGGATATTAGGTCTTTCTCATGTCATGCAAACTTTGGAGTGCAGGTAAGGAGGGGTGACCAGCATGCATTAAATGCATTTTTAGAAGGGATTTTGAAATTAAAAGGGCATCATACAGAGAAAACATGGATCACTCTAAATCATTTAGACCTGTGATTTCTGAATTTTGCAACTCATTTTTTCATCAATCCTGAAATTTGTCATGGGTAGCAGAAAACTTTAGCTCTTGCTTGGGATTGCAGGCCAGTCAGATTTCTTGTTATTACATATGTTTCTGCAGCTTACAGTACTGGAAGCATGAATTCTATTATATATTTGGCAATTTGGAAACACTATGTGTCATTTTTCTAGATAAACCACCATGGCTACAGATTTCAAATTTGGCCTGAGAGTTCTAAAAAAAATCAGTCATCATGACAGTCTTCAAATTTTGCCATTTAGAATCAATGAATTACAGAAAAAAAAAAATTCCAGTCCGCTACTAGTAATCCTGGTCCCCAAACAAAACAAACTTTCGCTAGTGGATAGCGCCACTACCCTGAAGTTGTTGTGCGGTGTGTTTGTGTAAATGTGTGTGCGTGTGTGTGTGTTGGGATTGGGAGGTGGGGAAGAAGACACATAATACAGAAAATTTTCAGCATAAGTTTGGTCAGCAAGATTTAAAACCATTATTTGATTTCTGGATTGTTACGGTTCTGATCCATGCAAGGAACAAATTTTGTTTGAGAAAAAAACAGACTAAATGATGACTTTTCTTGATCTCTGATCCCTCCCTCCAAACTTATTCCTCTGATTGAGTTTAACATGGCAAAGGTGTATCAGGTTCCCTTGAGACATGATCTTTTTGATGCAGGAAAAATATAAAACCATAGCAAACTAGATCAGCATTTCAAAATGAAACACATTCCAAGATTCTGTTCCTTAGGAAGTATATTTTGAATCTTAGTGAAAAGTGAAAATAACTTACTGTTGACAAAGCATACTCCTCTGCTACATATTCTTTAGACATTCCTAAACAAGTCAGTATTAATGCAGACACAATTCCTGTTCTGTCTTTCCCATGGGCACAGTTGATAAGCACTGGCAAATTGTTGGGGTCCGCTATTAACTTGAGGGCTGAAAGGAAACAGAATGAAATAAGAATCATTTTGGCATTCATGGGTACATATGCACTGGTGGTTGCAGTTCTTTGAAAAATGGATTAATTCTTATATACTAACTATCATAAGAAAGTTTAAACATAAACATGTCATTAAAAATATCGTATCTCAATAAATTTACACCAGGCAAAACTCACCGTACAGGCAAGTCCACTTACTTTAATTTGGATTAATCGATTTTTTCTTAACTCAACAAGAAATGAACTTGTGTATTTCTTTTTTCTTTTCGACAAATATTATCCCATTATCTGACATCAGGATCATCAGTTTTCTATAATTCTAAAGGATTAAGGACAACCTGAATCCAAAATCGTTTTCATCACTCTCTTGCCTAATGCATAACCACAGTTAACGGATGTGAAATAAAGAAGTTTGTGCCAGAGAGAGTTGGAGTAGCTACCAATGTACATTGTACAGATAGGGGTATTTTACAGCATTACACCATGACTGATTACAAAGAGTGGGGAGTGGCAGAGGTGAGCACAGAGGCAAATAATAATATAATACACTCAACGACACAGCACAAGTTAACTATACTACTTGTAGTATATTCCCGTACTAGTATTGCAGGTAGTCTAAGTAGCTTCCTAAGTCATTGAGAGCATGTTACAACTTACAGTTTAAAGTATGTTTGAGAAAAGAAAATGTAGGAAGCCATCCATTATTATTGCATGCAGGCCACAAAAAGACCACAAAAGCAACAATAATCTTGTCACAGAAGTGGAATAAAAGCAAGAAAGAACTACTCATGACTAGGAATAAGCTGCAACAAAGTGATTGCTAACAGTGGATTTTTCCTGGGTAGACCATATCATTACTATGATTACTGGGCTTTAAAATCTGTTAAACTTTAAAGTAGGACACGCACGGCACATCAAAAATGATTTTCTGTTTTTCAAGATTTTTTTCTGTCTAAAAATCATCTATGGTGCTCAATGAGTCAATTTTGCGAAGAAAGAGCATCATTCTGTCACCGTTCGCATATATAATATGATGCAATAAGGAGAGCTAGAGTTACCAGGTTTGGCCCTTGCGTCCAGAATTATTCCCCTTCCCCGATCAGCAGAAGCCTATGGCAAAAATGCTGACATCACTTACTACTTACGTTCCAGCAGCTATAGACACCTCTACCTGACAATGTATTATACAGCTTTTAATTCAGGTTCTGGTATTCCAAATTCGAACGTAAAGTTTGATAGTCAAAGTGTAAGCCAGAAGCAGTATTCTGCATTTTTATTGCCTCAGCATGATTTTGTTTGGCATATCTACAGTTCACATAGGAATTAAAAAGACTGTTTTATTGGAATAATAGGATATTATATCGTATTTAATATGGTCTGTAGGATGGTGCAGTCTTCCTTTAAGATGATGAAATATCCTGAAAGCTTGCATCAGACTGTCAAATGATATGCAGGAAATGAAATTTGAGAAAAGGAAAAGCTCATTAGGCCACCCACATGGTACTTTACTCAAAAGGTTTGCTCCTTTCTTCTTGTCTAACCCAGACATGCTAATGTCTTTCTTCCATTGTGGGAGGTTAAAATGAAAAGTTAGCAGAAGCATTAAATTTAAATATCATGTGCTTCGTCATATAGCATTCTCTATTGCCTGATATTTCTAGGTGTCTCTCTCCAGTAAGAGCTAGAAGAACAAACTGCATGTGAAGCTTTGATGAATGAATCATAAGGAAATAAAAAAGTCACAATTTGAATGGGCTGAATAAAAGCAAAAGCACCATCAATCTCAACACACTGTCTCTTGTGTTTGTTCAAATGACACTTGAATCCCTAAAACATAAAGATTCCAATTGCCAAATGGTTTTGTCTTGTATAACTTTACTGAGATCAATGTGAAATAATTTTAAAGACACCTACTTTCTTTTGATGGTGAATATTACACAACAGTTCAGCTTTTCCATGAGTTACTTAATATACAATTGTCCACATGACAAAATCATACAAAGCATATTTTGGAGAGAAAAGAAAAATTGATCCTCCATATCTGGGTGAGCAGGTTTGCTTGCCAGAAACTATCAAGCTGATAAGCAGATTTTACTGTGCAGATTTCAGGTCAGCAAACCTGCTAAATCATCTTCAGCAAGTACATGTATTTCTAATCAAAATTATCAAGAAGAGACATTAAAACAAAAGCATACTTGTGAGAAAATTTAGAGAATAGGATCTGCAATTTGAAAATAAAGCGTTTCTCCTTTTCCTGTAAATTCTCCAAACGTCAGCAAACACAGTGCCTTTCAATCATGCGAGACAAAACGTGCCAGAGAATTAGAAAGTTTTTGTGCATTTTCTGTGGGGTGAGAGATAAGGTGATTTGTGGCCCATAAATCGAGGGTAGGGAAGCAAACTATCGTATCTCGAGATACGGCCATGTTTAGATATGATAGCTTGCTTCCCTACCCTTGAAATCTTAATCAAGTTTTCATATTTGGGTCATTTCACGTCAGCTCAATCGGCTCTGCCGATGACCCCCTTGGATTTTGTTAAAACTTGTAAATGTTCTTTAGGGTGAGAAATGAAGCTGTGCCAAAAGTTCCTCTGAATTCCTTATAGTTTCCGAGAAAAAAAATTTGGAAGAAAATTGGCTTTTTTATTTAGGTAAAGCAAGCATAGGCAATTTGTCAGAGTTTGTGATGTCATACTTCAAAAACTATTTATCCCAGTGAAAGTGCCCACAGCTCTTGTCCGTGTTATGCTACCGGACTTTTTCTGATTTGTGTCGATTTCAATGTTTAGAAATTATTTCCCTTTGGGACAGGTTGTTTCCCTTTACTGATTTTGTAATATTTGCAGTTATGTTCCTTCGTTTCACAAGTGAAAAGAATACGGCACTTAGGGCGGTAATTTAGCATTATAAGCAGGCAAATTCTGACCACAAATCAACTTCTATATTAAAGTTAAAAATACACCAAAGACGCTTAAAATGAGCCAAAACTAGTGCATTTTGGGGCAACCCCACATTGTCATTTTTCATGTTAAAGTAGGTCACTAAAGTGATTTTTACCCACTTTAAATGGCTATATTTGCAAAAACATGCCGAGCAAGTCATCCAGTCTCCCGGAAAAAACAGAAGAGGGTAAGGACATCCATGGAAAAAAGAACTTGACTGTGAGCATGGAGAAAGTTCCCTTTTATCATCATGAAACTTCGCACTTTTTGTACAAAATGCCATTTTTGTGGGCAAATTTGGTGAAATGGACACAAATCAGAGAGTCTGGCAGCATAACTTTAAACCTCAAAACACTGACAAGAGCTGGAAGCACTTTCATTTCACTGGGATAAAGGGTTTTGGAAATATAATATCTCAAACTCTGACAAAATGACTGTACGCGTTTTACCTAAAATAGGCCAATTTTCGGCTATCTCGAAGGACAGCACCGCAATGATAATGATACAGTTCATTTAGTCATAGACAAGTCATGGACTATATCGATATTTCGACTAAATCGGTGCCGTTGTTAATGTTAGACGAGAGAAAACCCAATTTTCTTCCAAATTTTTTTTCTCGGAAACTATAAAGAATTCAGAGGAACTTTTTGGCACAGCTTCATTTCTCAACCTGAAGAACACTTAGGGCAAGTTTTAACAAATAAGGGGGTCACCAGCAAAACTGAAAAAAATTGGTTGATTTGATGTGAAATGACCACCGAGTCTAATCCTAATGCAGCTAATGTCCACTGAGACAGAAGCATCGAGTGTATCTCATTCTGTATTCCTCCCCAGTCATGAATTCCCAACGAGTACATAAAAAATCTAATATATATTCAAACCTGAGCATATCGAGGGTTGGCTTAATTCCACAATATCAACATATTGTCCAAATATGCCACTTGAGTTGACTGCCTTGGTAACGAAAAACTTTCTGAAGGTTTTGAATTTATTCCGCATAATTAGGTCCCACATAAAATATAGTATTCCTAAACACCACAGATGCATTGGCAGTCTGTTGAAGACTGCAAATATATATTTCATGGTGAAAAAGTTTATTAAGAAATGCCGCTTCTCAGACTTTGCTGGTAGTGGTATTGGTGCATTCTCACACTCCTTGCTTGGTTGAGGATCATCCAATTTCTTGGTGGCCTGTTCACTACCTTGTGAACTAGCATCAATTGCTTCTATTGAGAAGGCTTCATAGTGAACACACTCCCCGCTTTGGTAATTTTGTTTTGGGACAAGAACTTTATAAAGGTCGTATTCCTTGTCTAAGAGACGATGTCCATCCGAGCCCAAATACTCATCTTTGGACCTAAAATCGACGATACTCCGGATTCCTAGTTTACGGAACTCATGAAGCTCCTCAGAAATAATGCGATCTGGCTTCGATGATCTGAAGACAGCAGCAATGCTGTCTGGAGCGAAGAGATTGGACGTAGATGCTGATCGTGTACATATTACACGCAAGTTTGGCAAGCTCCCGATTTTGGGATGATCATTTAGACCTAGGCCTGCGGCTGTATCACTGCCAGTCGCCATCTTCACTCCTTAGTCCTTCACCTTTATTGCTATCTATAATTTAAAACCGCCAACAGAGGTAAAAGGCTAAAACAAAAAATAAAAAAGTCTAAAGCTGAAATATAGCCGCCCCCCTCCCCCTATGAAAAAGAAGTGATGAGAATCTCAAAGAAAAGATAATTTGCCATAAGACTTATCTTACCACTTAGGAAAACTGATAATTGCATAAGATAAATTCTAATGAAATATGCAATATCTACAGGTAACTCTCTCACTTAGTGCTTGGTTTAGTTTGAGGTAAGGTTTAGAGAGAAAAAAAAACAACCTTAGGGACAGACATTTCTGTAATAGTTTGGAGTATAGAGGGAGCTCTATCATGTTTGTCTTCTCTTTCCTAACCCTGCCCCTAACCTTAAACCAAACACCGACATGGGAGAATCCATGGATATTGACATAAAATGTTATCGTATTCTCCCCTGATCTGATTATAAATATAATTATGTATGTATGTATTTCGTCACCTAGTCAGAAAACCCCGAAAAAAAGTCAACCCGCCACAGGTAAAATTTTCCCGCCAGATAAATAGCCATCTTTGAATATATAGTAGCCAACCTGGCAAAATGGTTTCGATACCTTTGTCTTTTCCACTGCCTTAGATTTTCCCAAGTAGGATTGAGATTGGTATCAATACCATGTAGGCCTAGACTAGTCTCTGGAGTGCGATCACAAATAACGGTCAGGGTTGGGCAGATCAGTTCACGTGAACTTGATCTGAGCTAAACAGCTGTTTTAGATGAACTGATCTTGATCTGAATTATACCTATTTTGGCTGTTTGATCTGATCTTGAGTTTTCGTACTACGTATCAGCTCAGTTCACAACTTCATATATCGACCTCGAAAATCAGAACCGACCGAATGCCGTTTTTTTTTAGCGGGGCGGGTGAAAAGAAAACGATTTTAAGGGTGAGGGCGGCATTTTCCACCCCTCAAAGTCTTCGTCGGTCAGATTTCGACATTACAACGTTTTGCCTTAGTGTGTGAAACCTTAACTTCTCCCGGACCAGTTCCATGCCTGTTACGGCTGTTACTCACATCGATGTAACCTTGCGTGAGGTTACCAGTCCACCGCGGTTGGGGTTGTTATACAGTACTGTATTAATATACAGTGGAACCCGCTTAAGCGGGACGGCTCCGTTCCCGACCAATCGTCCCCCTTAAAGTAGGACACGCACGTCAAAAATAATTTTCCGTTTTTCAATACTTTTTCTCTCTAAAAATTATCTATGGTGCCCACCGAGTCAATTTTGCGAAGAAAGAGCATCGTTCTGTTACCGT
>JAWQUT010000088.1:1241014-1252828 GCA_033807755.1 Ellobium chinense | reverse complement strand
ATGCTTGCGCGGGTTAAATGACCAGCGGCTAGGATGTCCGCTCTGATTCGTCCATGCGTGCGCCGAGGGGTCAACTGCCCGACAGAAGGCTATGGGGAGGTTGTGTCAATCACTTCTCACGTAACGTAAGGGGGGTGATCAGGGCCGTCGGTACAAGCTTCTTTGTAGCTCTCAGGTTTTCAGCTGATGGGCAAAGGTACGAGACACAGTACGATAGTGACAATTTGCAGCATTCCTGTCAAAAACAGCGTGTATATTACGGAAATCTGGCTCCAAGTCGTCTCGCTTAAGCGGGTTGCCGTCCCGCTCACATGTATAGATTTAAATAGCAAAAATTCCGTTCCCCAGGCATTCGTCTCACTTAAGCGGGCGTCCCGCTCACGCGTGTCCCGCTTAAGCGGGTTCCACTGTATGTGCATTGTAGATTTGCTGCCTGCTGGTTGTCACCTGCTGCTAAGTGCTTATCCTCATATCATAAAGTAAGTTTCTGCTCCGATGAACTGATCTGATCTTGATCTGATCTGAGCAAAAACCAAGGTGAACTGAGCTGATCTGAAAAATACACAATTTTTCATGAACTGAGGTAACCTGGATCTAAGGGCACTTTTCCCATAATGATCTGATCTTGATCTGATCTGACGTTTTTGGTGAACTTGCCCAACCTTGATAACGGTTGACGTTGGGTTGGTTTTTTTTGTGGCTGTTTTAACAAAAATGCATGTATCTCTGCAATGATCAGACAGAACTCTTTCAAATTTGCACAGATTTGTATCCATTCGTTCTTACTAATGCGTGCATTTTTTTTTTTTAAGGAAAAGGAACCAGACATGCGGCCCCTACATCGTTTCCTGCAATGCTAGGCTTATTATCAGCATATGTTTTAATTTGCTATCCTTGACATAATATTTGAGAGGCAAGTCAGTAAAGCTGTAATAAATGCACTTGTGCCACAATTTAAATGGCAAGATAGTATTACTCCAAATGTTTGTTTTTTTGTTATTTTTTAATCAGCAGGTATATATACAGATTTATATAATAATTATTTACTGCACATGTAATATTTTAATTTTGCCTCATTATACAAGTTTTATTTCTTGATACTTTATTGAATGTAAGTATTTAGAGACAGCACTTTTCCTAATAAATTTCCCAAACCACAAACACCCATTTAATGGACATAAAGACCCTCCTTGTGACATAGAGGTCAGTCCTACTTATTCTCACAGCCCTATGTTCCCACAGTTATGTTCCTACAACCCTATGTTCCTACAGTATAATTTGTGACCAGAGGGTTCTGTGTTCCCACAGTATAATAATCTGACTAGAGGGTCCTATGTTCCCATAACCCATCTCTCCACAGTATAATTTGTGACTTTAAGAGAGGGGGGTGGGAGAGGAGGGAATAGGGAAAGAACAGGACAATGGGGGCCATAGACACCTGAAATCATTTTGGGGAGTCATTAGGCATTGCATGATGGAAGCAGTATAAAACGTCCATGATATCCACATCGACCTAGTACTGTCGGCGAGCCAGTTACCACAAAATGTTTTATTGTTGTCGTTTGTTTGTTAGTCAGGATGTTTGACAGAGGAACCTTAGGATTTTAGTACATGACTTTACCTATTATGTTTTAGAATATCTTTTGAGTTCTTTTTTTTTTTACTTATTTCGACAATACTCATCAGCAAATGAGTATGTGCCATTGTTATTCATTCCAACTCTATTCTATTTAGTCAAGAGTTTCTGCTTAGCTGAAATTTTGAGGCTGTTTACATGTACTTTTGGTATGTGCCATGTTTGTTCTTTCTTCAGTTGCTTTTTACACAAAAGGCCCAACAACATCAAACCACACCACATACACTTAACACCACAAAGATCAAAAAACACCAAGCATAAATAAACATCCAAAAATACTAACACCAACACAAACATCAAAGAGCAACAAATAACAATCAACATCAAACAGAGTGAATACAAAAAAGCCAACTAGCACCAAACATAGTAAAAAAACACCCTACTCACCTAACACCAAACAACATCAAGAAACACCAAAATCAACAGACCCCAAGCACCAAAATCACTAAATATCAACAAACACCAACAAACAGGAACAAACACCAGTAAATAACACAAAACACTTGTAAGTGCTAAACACCAACAACACTTAATACAAACAAACACCAAACTGTACCATCAAAGATTTAAACACCAACAAACTTAAACCAACAAATACCAACACAGACTAAACATCAACAAACATCAAAATAAACCAAATGCCAACAAACACTAAACATCAACAAACAACACTTAGAATAAAATGAGCAGATAAAGAGACAAAGAAATGAGTACAAGTGGATTGCCAAATAGAAAAGAAAGAAAGAAAGAAAGAAAGAAGGAAAAAAGAAAGAAAGAAAGAAAATAAGAAAGAAAGACAGAAAAAGGAAGAAAGGATGAAAGAAGGAAAGAAAGAATATCCCAAGACACACAATACACGTATGTATGATATATATATATATATATATATATATATACTGTATATATCCTAATGAGCCATGCTGCTGTCAGATTAGTGCCTGATTGAAGCATTAGCTAACCAACAGTTCTGTTCCTGATGTTACGATGACATTGCACTTTACAAACTAGATTTGAAATTCACATTAGACTCTAGGCTGCAGTGTGCAAAAAGCTCATAACACCACAAAATGCTGTATGTGCATGCCTATTTCTGCCATAAGATCCGAATTTCAAAATAAAAATTCACTGTTTGTTATTGAAATAGCCTTAATGTAACGGGACTGGAAGACTTGAAAATCCAGCTGTTATAATGCAGTTGCTTTATCTTTGTACACGCGGCTACAACATAGCTGCCACATCCTTGTACAAGGTTTTGCATGATGAGAGTGGTTTGACAGCTCTTGTATGAGTGAAAACTGTTTCCTCCTGTGCTTACAGACTAGCTAGATGCATCATAAATGCAAAGTGTTTGTACACACAATCATGAGAATACACTTGAGGTTACTTCTTTTGTCTTCATACCTCAATTCAGAGACAATGGGGCACATGGTAACAACGTGGTAAAATTTTGAAAGTCTTAACCACGCTATTATTACCAAATTCCACAGTGTTACTGTTAGTGAAGGAGTGACTTAACAGTACTGAAAACACCATATAATGAGAATCCAATAGATACTTTATTGATGCACAGCCAGTTGAAATATTTTCAAATGTCATGGAAATAATACACAGTCTACCTAAGATAAACACACACACATACATACATAATGTACGCAAGCATAAAACATGCATACACATGTATACCAATACACATATGTTCATGAGCCTAAGTGGTCCAGATGTTATGAAAAAGGAGAAATACTGCAAACAGTGCACTGATAAATCATTCTTGGCTATAGACTTAAGCATTGATTCACTGACAGCAAACTTTTAAGTAAATCAGATTGATATGCTACCCTTCTCAATGACAGGTTTGTTTTCACTTTAGAATACACAAAGATGGTTTGAGGCAAGGTTTCCGCTGTTTTAAAATCAAATAGCTGCACCACGAAATTGCTCACTTGACTACTGACACAGACCCAAAAGGGCTTACGGATAAATTGACTTTTATTAATGAGAAGACCCATCATTGCTGGTTTTCAGTATGTGGACCAATGTTAGAAAAGCAAAAAAGTGTACTGCAAATAAAGAAATATAAAACTCAAAGTAGAATCTTGTGGATTACTAAATAATGTAACACTGTTACCAGAAACCTACAATGAGGAGATATAGAGGATTTCGTTCATTTCTGATTTTGCTATTGATAAAATGCATACACATATTGGTCAAAACATCTCATGTTCTATTAACCGCCAATGTTTCTTATCAAGATTTTCATTTACTCACCCTCATTGATTTAGTCACTGATGGCTGGGATCTATTACTGCTAACAGCCAGGCTGATTTGACATGGTATTATTGCCAGCTTTAATTAATGTATTCCCCACTGCCATTTTTATAAATCAGATACACAGACATATGCATCATGAAGCTTGTAGGAAGTCTATAACATGAAGTCCTATATTGTTGCCAAGTTTTGATGTTAGTGACACATAAAAAAATAAATATGGAACATTGAGTGTAGTGCACTTTATTTCAGCATAACCATTTTCATAGATATTTTACCAAAAATTCCTACGTATCACATGTCAACCTTTAACTGATCTACCTAAAGGCCATCAAATATTTATTCAAATTAAATCTACTGTAACATATAGTCTATTACACTATTTCTCCACTGGATAAAAAGAGTGGCTAAGCCCTTTCAAGAAGTCAAATGGCCAAAACACTTGCTCGACATAGGTATTAAAGGCCATCCAATATTTATTCAAATTAAATCTACTGTAACATATAATCTATTACACTATTTCTCCACTGGAGAAGAGTGGCTAAGCCCTTTCAAGAAGTCAAATGGCCAAAACACTTGCTCGACATGGGTATTTTCCTCTGAAGATCTTCTGTTACCTTGCTCTGTGACTTCAGAGAGTTTGCTTTCTATCATCCATATAACATATTTGCAGTGCTGTCCAGTTTTCTGATGGCTATCATACACTGTTGCTGATGCAAACAAAAATCATACTTTCAATTTTTATGTCATTTTGCTCAGCAAAGCCTTAAATCATAAAAGTGAAATAAATAGATGTACTGTAGGTGATGGCACTTAGTCACTGTTTCAGCTTAATCTTTCTGATGATAAAAAACTATGTTCATCATAAATTTCATTTTGTAATCACAGCTCCTTTTAATCGCAACTGCTCCAGACAATTCATGATAAACTAACTGACACCCGTTCTCGTATATATATGTTAAGGGCTTGTCGCGAGGGGCTGATCCCGTAAATGTACGGGTTATCAACAGAAAATTCATAGCACGCAAGCTTATCCCCTGAAATGTGAGGGAACGGTCTATAGTGCTTGCTAAGCCTTTTGATTTGTTCCGTTTCACGTTTTGTTGGAATCTGCCTATAACTGTTTATGGTCTTTGACATCTATTGTTTTTTCTTCTTTTGGCCCTATTAACATTTTGTGTTTTTCTAAATATACCACTGTGATTTGGGGAAATTTCTTCCATGGAGGTTAAAGTACTTCTTTTGCTCGATCTTTTAACAGGAAGAAAAAGGGGTGTCAACGCCCAAAATTTTTCACAAATGTCTTTTGAAAAAGGTCACCTCAAATTCTGATTTGGTCCCCAATTTTTCATTTGGCTGGTTTTGACCGCGTGCGAATACATAGGCCTACACATTTTATTTTTTTATCTAGAAGGCTCAAATTGTACCTGAAACTTTAAAATTGGATGCTTTATTTAGATCACAGGTCATTTTACACATTTCTACACCCTAACACTGGCTGGCAGGGCCCCAAAAAAGGGGGATTTTATATATATTAGCGGATTAATTGGGTTGTACACTATGAATGATTTGCCCTTCTAATAGGTGTCACAAACCTTAAGCTACGCTGGGCCAAGGGAAGTCACCCCAAAAACTCTGAAATTCACAATCTCTTCCAATTTTATACCAACTCAATTATATTTCTGAAAATTGACTATCTGGACTCTTACATTCTCTCACTCAGTTTATATGCAAAGTAAACAAGAAATGAACTCAAATCATGTGTTTATGTGCTTTTTTGTCAATGTAATTAATTTTCATGTGGGAGGGGAAAAGTTTTCGGAAATGTCAAAATTATGGTCAATTTCAAAAATTCAAAAAATAAAAACCATTTGACATAAAACAGTCATTTACAGTTTATTTAAAAGTGCTGCCAATTTGCTGTTATTGTATGAAAAATGAATTGGTTGGTAAGGTTTGCCTCTAGAATCTTTTAAAAACACCCCAAAAATGCCGGCCTCAAATGGTTGTGAGGTCCAAAAATGTCTGGTCTTCAGTGAGTTAAGCACCCTTGAGTGTTTTTCTGATATCATATTTTTCCTTCAAATTTTTCAACATTCTGGATCACTATGCTCATATGCGTATGTGTATGCAACCTCTCACGTAATTACAGTGGCAATAAATACATGCATGTAGAGATGCATAAGATTGATATCAGGAGATGCTGATGCAGCTTGTATGCTGATATCTAATGACAAAGTTGAGGTATCTTCCACCCTTGGCTTTCAAAAATTGTTGTTAAAAAATTCTATACAAATACTTTAAGAATATGGAGAGACGGTGGATCTGGTAACTCAATACTGTTCATAATATGGTCTCAGATCTGCCTGAAGGGTCAGCATATCATTTTGATTGAGATCACCCTGTTATTAGATGACTAGTTCAGATAACACTTTGCTGCAACACTCTCATAAGTGTCACTGTAGGATAAAATGCTATATTATGTGATAATGTGCTATATTATGTAATTTCACCTTCAATTCAACTGCCAGTGCAGTCATTTTGCTGTAACTAAATGGCACCGTGTCTGTAACACATGATAATGATAGACAGGAGATAGTAATGTTAAATAATACTTTTCCCTGAAATGTCAATTACAGGAATGCTGCAGCGAATAG
Source organism: Ellobium chinense (assembly GCA_033807755.1). Classification (NCBI taxonomy): domain Eukaryota; kingdom Metazoa; phylum Mollusca; class Gastropoda; order Ellobiida; family Ellobiidae; genus Ellobium; species Ellobium chinense. The sequence continues at coordinate 1,246,270 of JAWQUT010000088.1, read as the reverse complement.
ACTAATTATATCCGATCTTTGTGTAACGTCCACTTAAAATATTAGCCCAATTCACAGGCCTCATGAGAGGAAAGATCTTTGATGTTCTCATTCCTGTCTCTGGTGGCTGGGCCTGAAACCTCCCTGTCATAATGAACGCGGTGGGACAAGGGTCAGTAGTGAATTTCTACTGATGCTGCTCCACTGAGGTTTCTTGATCAGTAAAATGATGATGATGATGATGACAATCCAAGTTATGAGGAAAACAGCGCATAACTTGAGTGGAGTATCACTAAAAGCTTTCATCCAGTTGTTCTGAAAATGTGAAAAGACATTCTAATTAATTCTTTAATGTCCTGGTCTCAATTCAACATATTTGTTCATCTGGCACTCAGATATAATATGTTTAAATATTGCCCTTGAAGCAGAAAGGATATCTAAGGTGAACCCTCCCTTTTCTATAGCTTTCCCCACGCTCTAATAAATATATACTCTAATGTCGATACAGAAATATTTCAGAAGTACAAGTGTTGAGAACCTTTAATTATCTAGTATCACTGAGGTTTTAACTATTTTTAATTGTTTACAGACTAGATATTTAAAGAAAGTGTGGAATCAAGTACAATGTCACATGATGAGATGACTGGTATCGGATCTAGGCCTTATCTGTGCTAGCATTTCATAATGACGACAACATTTTAGCAAGTTGCACCATTCAGAGTTTTTCCATAATTGGCAAGACTCCTCCACCTTGAGGAAATGGGATTTCTAATTCACACTGTGAGAAATTAGTCTCATGAAATACAGTGGGAATTCTCACCGATTATATTCAGTTTGCAGAGAGGACAGGTCCTGTTGCACACTAGCCACGGGTCAACACAACGTGTGTGGTAGACATGAGAACATGGAAGAATGCGCAGCTTCTGAAGAAATGAGAGACAGGCATTAAAAAAATAGTTTTCCCAATCACTGTAGAACCCGGATAAAATGCACCTGCAAGGCCTGTAAGGCCTCACAGTTTGATGTCATGAAACATACTTTGTATAATTTCACACTATGTATTTTATTTCAGCTGGAGGCCTAAAGTTATCTATCAATTAAGCAATGTGGAATCTCAAAAGGTGGGGACAAGAATTGGGAAATCTGTTACAAACTGACCTTTTTGTATTTAAGAATATCAGGTGTTTTTTCTATATATATCTGAACGAGCATTTCAGCCTGAAAATTTAGTATTATTATTAACACAAGTGCAAGCCATCCACATGTAGTGATTCAATGCATTCTAACAAGTCATATTTGTTTTCCTGGGATGTACAAGCAAAACCCAAGGATGGCAACAGCCAACAGCAAAGTTTTGGAAACCCCAATCCATATAAGGGTCTCTGTACAATATGGAGGTTGCTTTGTGGTTTATTCTAGTTCATTTTCTTGTTAATAAAATGCCCAGTTTTCAGATCTGAACATTCGTTTCCCAAAATTTTTGGCATTCTCCCATCCCTGCAAACTGTCTGTGTGCATGAGACTTCACAGTGCCCAGAAGCATAACCACAAGTCAGCAAGAGTATCTAAAAGCAACCAAAATGTTAGCTTTAGAGTCAGAACGAGGCACATCTCTGATCAAAAAGGAACTTTTTGGCATTCTTGAACATGGAAATCTTAAGATTTGGCATTCCCTGACTGCTTGGTTCACTGTACAGTCGAGTCCCTATATGTCGAAATCGGATTCCTCCAATTACTTATTAGTCGAAAGAAAAAGAAATAATAGTATTTTTTCCTTCTTTGCATCTATTAATTATCCTTGCATAAGACGAAGTAATTAATGCCCATTTCTGATTAGTCCAACTGCCCAGCACTGCCACAGAGGCAAAATCACCTCCTGGCATCCTCCCCGCGTGGTACCAAACAACGCCGACGGCTTGAAAAACAAACGAGACGGTGCCGGGGATAGAGAGAGGCAATAAAACTGGACGCTGCGAGTGCCATTAACCGCAGCACAAAAAGTAGGGCGTGTGTATTAACACCACCACTAATAAGACAGTGGGGGGAAGAGAATGCGGGAGGGCTTGGCGGTGCTGAAAAATCGATCGATAATTAAACATCTCGGCAGCAGTGTATACAACGCATCTGGCCCATTCCACTGTGACGGTAAATAAACAAGAGGCTGCCCTCGTGACCTCCCCAGTGTGCTCGCTCGCTCGTGTACGGTTGACTCATCTTTATCATTTTCAACTTGAATTAAATTGAATTTGTCCTCTAAATAATGGCTTCCTCTAATCCTGTAAAGAGAAACCTCAAGACTCTTTCCATTGAGTCGAATATTAACATGCTCCAGGAAATCGACAGAGGTGCGATGTCGAAGAATGTCATAGCTGAGAAATATGGCGTTCCCGTTAGCACGCTTTCTACGATCTTGACAAACCGGGAACAAGTGGAAAAAGCGGCGGCCTCTTCATCTATTAAGCTACTACTCAGAGCGATTTCTTAGAAAAAGAAATAATCCCATTTAAAATACTTCCCCAATATGCCATCTTTAGTTACATCCCCTGTTGAATTGCCCTCGTGACCTCCCCAGGGTGCTGGCTCGCTCGCATACGGTTGACTCGCCTTGGAAATCGTTAGTCGAATTCTGATTTCTCCAACTCATGGGGGTGGTCCCAGCGAATTGGAGTTAAGCGGACTCGACTGTATTTACAAACAAACCTCACTGCCATTAATCTCAGTCTTACCTGCTTATGTAGAAATTCATCCAGACATATTGCACATGTATCTGTATGGGTGGTTTGCTCTTGTTTCTTGTAACGCATTGTTTTCATGAGAGACAAAGCATGCCGGGCTGTTTTTCTCAAGGTGGACTACATGAGATAATAAAAATGAAGCAAAGAAAGAAGATCTAAGTTTACCTCTATTACTTAAACATCCAATAACTTTCAAACTCACAGTACCCAAAACCTGGCAAACTTGAAAGTGTATAATGGTAAACTGCATCGTGGTGTTTAATATTCCAATGGTATGACAAATAAATGTAACTGAGCTGACTTCTATGCATTTTATGGGATGAATCTTTTGGGCTGCAGAACATTTTTAATTACTATAACAAAAAAAATAATGTGGTTTACAATATTGCTGAATCCACTTAATTGACCCAGTTGCAACATTTTCCACAAAATAGATGTAAACGTTGAGAATGAAGAGAACCACTTGATCACACATCATTACTTCAATTCTCTTGAGGAGTTTTAACCCTTGACACACTATAACCAGAGTTAGTCACACTGACTATTATCTTAGGGCAATAAAGGTGAAGGTTTCAGTTGTCACTCCCTGCCCAATCGAGAGCATTTAGGCCTGCCTTGACCTGTGGTATCAAAAGCAGTTACCAGCATCAGACTCAGTAAGACAATAGACAGTGTAATCAGCTGGTGCAGTCCAGCACTCTCACTATGGTGGAAGCCAAGCATTACTAGAGTTCCTCAATGAAGGCAACTGTACTAAATTGCAGCAATTCCGTATTTCCACAATTTGATCTGAATCAACAAACCTCAGTTTCTTGTTCCCCCAGAGCCCAGGCTCCATCCGTCATCCTGGTCTTCACTCCTGTCAGTAACACCAACAGCAACACAAAGGCATAAAAACACTCCCAAAACTGGCTTGGCTCGGCCTGTATAACAATATTTGGGAGCGTTGGAGGGGAGTAGGGGAGGAGCGGTTAGCAATGACAGTACCACTATCTGCATTTGAAATGTGCCTATGAAAGTCATGAAGTAGTCACTATCAAATGAGCATCATGAACACACTCAGACACACATATATGAAGAAATTCTAGATCATTCTAATGAAGAATCTTATAATAAGTATACCTTTGGATGCATGGAAAAACTATACTTATTACTGAGATGTTCTTCTTATTGAGGTCCATGTGAATAACGAAATGACAGAATTATAATGAATCTGTGCATCTGAAATGTAGACTTAATAATGAGATGTATGTATTAAATAAGCACTTAATATCGAGGTTCCACTGTATTACCTTTCCTTTCTCAGACTGATGTTGCTGATCCACACAGATGACTCCCCGCCCACCAGGAGCTCTTCCACATGTAGACCACATGGTGAAAGTAGGAACTTTCTGGAGAAGACAGATAAGCACATTTCATGATTTTGGTAGACCAGACCAGGATCACACTCTTGTCAACCCTACAAAATTCATCACTCAGATTATCATGGACAATTTGTGTAACCAAGAAATGTAATGTTTGTTCTTGTTCATGCAGTTGCTGTTTTCACCGACTGCTAAAAGGCACAATACACAAAATTTTGTGGGCACATATATTTAGCCTTGGGCTGAGGCTTATAAAGTTACAGGCCTGTGGGTCCTACAACTTAGGGGCTATGATTTTCCTTCTTTTGGCATGCCCTGCTTCCAGTAATAAGGGCTCCAGGAGGGAAATTTTGATATCATGGGAAACTGTGTCCATTTTACTTTATTTTGCCAGGCACTATTTAGCCCTGGGCTGGAACTGCCAGGTCAAGGGTTTGCTCAGGCGGAAGAGGAGGGGTTTGGCATTGACCAGTAAAAAATGTAGGCTCAGTTTACAAATAGCAACCAAGCTCAAAATTTCAACCGGCTTGATAGGGTTGAGTAAGTCTTAAAATTTGGGCCACATAATGAGCTTCAGTCTGGTATGGGTCTGGGTGAAAGCTAAATCTTTGGGTTCAGAGGGCAGCTCAAAATGTTAATATAGCCCATAGAGGAAAAAAGGGTCCAATCCCATCACAGGTCTGTAACCTATAAAGGCATAGTATCAAAATTTCACCGGCTCATACAGTCTTTCAGACTACAGTACCTTACAGACTGGCATTCATGACACCCCTATCAAACTGAAGAAAGGTGCATCACATGACTAAAGCAAAAGTAAACTCCCATAATAGTCACTTTCAAATCAGTGAAAGTTATGAATCAAATATGCTGGAAATCTGGCATCCAGATATCTTAGAACACCAATATTAATTTAGAAACTAAAAGTTAACCACAATGGTATGAATGTCAGAGTTTGAAGCTCTTTTATTCATTTCACCAACCTACCAGTAGATGATCACTGAAACTTCTTGCAGATATTCTAGCACGAAACCTCATCTGGCTGAAATCAAGAAAAAATTCATACAAGTCATTTTACAATGCCGATCAACTGGAAACTGGAAGACTTAATGATAGAGAAGGAGGCAACAATTTTAAAATAACTTTAATCTGACAAGACTATCTGGCAAAGAAAGGGGAAT
>JAWQUT010000088.1:1216089-1238875 GCA_033807755.1 Ellobium chinense | reverse complement strand
AGATATGCCAAACAAAATCATGCTGAGGCAATAAAAATGCAGAATACTTTTTCTGGCTTACTCTATCAAACTTTACATTTGAATTTGGAATACCAGAACCTTAATTAAAAGCGGGATAATACATTGTCAGGTAGAGGAGTCTGCAGATGCTGGAACGTAAGTGACGTCAGCGTTTTTGCCACAGGCTTCTGCTGATCGGGGAAGGGGAATAATTCTGGACTTAAGGGCCAAACCCGGTAACTCTAGCTCTCCTTATTGCGTCATATCACATATGCGCACGATAATAGAATGAGACCTTTTTCTTCGCAAAATTGACTCGGTGGGCACCATAGATAATTTTTAGAGAGAAAAGGTATTGAAAAGTGGAAAATTATTTTTGATCTGCGTGTCCTACTTTAAGTAACCTTCTCATCTCTAACATCTCTAACTACCGTCTTTAGTATATGGCATGTGATATATACAATAGTCATTTTTGAGGAACCACGAACACTAGTATATTGACTTAATACTGCCCATAGAAAACAAGAACAGCAAAACAAACACTGAAAACATCTGATGACAAATACTCTCTAAAAGACACTAACACCAAGTTTGTTTCACCGCCTTTGAGTTTAAGAGAACCAAGCAATGTAGGAACATGTAGTTTTCAACTTAAATTGTGAAAAAAAATGTAGACTGTCACGATGATAATCAGTCGTGGTCATTTTCAACAATATAAACAAATTTTGTCATATATTACCATTTTCCATACAGCTTTTAGATTTAACAACACAAACACTATGAAACTAAATAATCACACAATTTTGGGTGAGAGTGTGACTGGTAGATCTATAAACTTTTAAAAAAAATCTATGATATTCTATGAGTAACACAGGAATCAGTACTGTTGCCCTTACCCTCTCAATGACCAGCGGACAATCATTAGCGATGCCATCACCACCACTGCCCTCTGCTTCTGTCTCTGCTGTATAATGGATAACTCCTACCCAGTCCTGGGGTAATCGGGCAAATCCATTTTCATCATTCTTGCCACAGTCGTCCATTGGGAGCTGATGATAGTTAATTATCAGGGTTTTCTTATAACATTTCTTTGACAAATATATGCAACATCAGGCTAGCCATTTACCAACATTTTAAACAATCACCTTTTAATCACATTTAAGAATTTGTTTAGTTTTTGATCGTTGGCCTTCATGCTTAACTGTGGCAACTAATTTGTTGCAGTTGTAGAAGGAGGAAGAAAACACTCTCATTTTCAACTGTTCAATCACAATACTTATTTTGATGCCAACTTCCAAATTCAGATGCTGGAAGAACTGCAAATGCTTCGGTGCATGGATACAGGACAGAGCATCATATGGTCTGCCAATGCAGTATCACTACTTATTATACTTTATAGTGTGTCCTTGTCCTGATGCCTGCTGCAGGAGATGCAGTACCAACAATATTCTTACCAAATGCAAGCGCCCTTCCACCTCTTCCTTACTGCCAACCAGCATGTATCGTCCTCCCATCCTACCAGTCAATCTCTCTCCATTTCTCTGATCGAGGCTTGATTTAATTGTAGTCGCATAATCTGGGGGATTCGGCTGCCGAGACTGCTGTAGCGAAGGACGTCTAGAAAACTTGTGTGGCAGTTTCGATGACTCCAGTATCTCAACCGTTACTTCATTCGCTTGAATGTACGAAATATGAATAAATAAATGACATGTATACAATAAAACTAGGAAAGAAATGCATTTTCGCCTCGAAAGAAATGAAATTAATGGCATATGAAGCAAGAAGAATACCATTAACGCCATACTTCTTGTTTATGTTGACAGAACGATTTTGGGGATTTTTATAGTGAAGAGTTCTCTTATCGTCACAAAGTGTTAATCGATAATTATTCAGAGGTGTCTTCAGTGATGACATCGATACCGCTGTGGAGTTCAAATGAATACGTGTTATTATGAGAAAAGGGAGACGAGCCCTGTATAAAAGACAAGTGTTAGCCCCTGAAAGAAGAATCATTCCAAAACTTTAGTAGACAATCTAAGAGGTAGCAAGAAGAACTTTTTTCTTTCTGTCACTTTCTCCCCTTTAAGTTTTTCTTTTCTCTCTCACCTTTAATTTCTTCTTCTTCTTTCTCTTCTTCTTCTCTCTCTCTCTCTCTCTCTCTCTCTCAATCTCTCTCTCTCTCTCGCTCTCTCTCTGCCACTCTCTCTCTAACTCTCCTCTCTCTCTTTCTCTCTCCCTCTCAGCTCCAAGAAAAAGGCGAGAGCGACTATACTATAATAATTGGTAGCATCCTTGAGGCCCAGGATGTTGACCTGCGGACAACATAGGAACAGATACCAGCTCACTTTTTTTCTAAAATTCACAAAACGATCTACATATGTATCAGATTTCAAAATGTAAAGTGAAGACAGCACTAGTCACCTCCCAGTTCTCCACTTTTTCGTTTTCCTGAATAAAACTCTCAACAAGCTAGTCTACTTCTTCTTACCCAACACCTTCTTTTCTCAAACCTCCTTGCATTTGGTCACTCAACAAACTGGTAGCCCATGTGACTAACCGTTCTCTTAGCTTTAATATCCCGTACTAACAAGAGCAGCTTTGGAGAGAAAGAAAGAAAGAAAGAAAGAAAGAAGAAAGAAAGAAAGAAAGAAAGAAAGAAAGAAAGAAAGAAAGAAAGAAAGAAAGAAAGAAAGAAAGAAAGAAAGAAAATGCCCTTACAAAAAACGAGAAGTGAAAAAGGAAAGTGAGAATGAAAATCTCACCGTCTCCCAAATCTTTCCTCCTTTACCTCGTCACGGCCCTCTCTCCATCTCCTAAACCTTTCCTCGTTCACCTCTGTCATGGCCCAGTTACCGTCTTCCAAATCTTTCCTCCATCTCAGCTACGTCCCTGTCGCTGTCCTCCAAACCTCTCCTCCTCCATCTTGGTCATGGCCCACTCACCGTCTCCCAAACTTCTCCCCCTCCACCTCGTCACGGCCCTCTCTCTGTCTCCTGAACCTTTCCTCCTCCACCTCGTCACGGCCCTCTCTCCGTCCCCTAAACCTCTCTTCGTTCACCTCTGTCACGGTCCTCTCACCGTCTTCCAAATCTCTTCTCCTTCATCTCGGTCATGTCCCTGTCGACGTCTTTCAAACTTCTCCTGTTTCACCTCGGATACGGCCCTCATACCGTCTTCCAAATCTCGCTTCCTTCACCTTCACCACTTTCTTCTCTTCGCTTTACAAAACCTTTCCTCCTTCACTTTCATCGCGTCCTTCTCATAATCTTCCAAACCTCTCCGCCTTCACCTCCGTCACGTTCTTCTCCCAAATCTCTCCTTTTTCACCTTCCACCACGCTGCAGGGTTGGGCGGAACTCCGTTCATCGGGACTCAGTTCCGATTTGGTGAACGGAGCGAACGGAGTTTCATTGTTTCACTGTGAACGCGATTGTGAACGGAGTTAGTAATTTTTCGCGAACGGATCGGCACTTAGTTCCTTTTCAAGTCCGTTCAAATCCCGATCACACATCAGTTACCAGGATTTTTTTTTTTTCGTTTTGTCGGCAGTTACTGTGCTTGCCGCACTGCGATCAGAGGCTACGCTCGACCTGTCAGTTTTAACGGCCATTCTTCGAATCAGCAAGATCAATTTGTCATTCCTGCCCTTTTATGGCGTCAGGTAAATTAAAGCCATCGAGACAAAGCTGCTGTTGCCGTCCACATTATAGAACAAAGACTGACTTATCTCTTTTAATTGCAAGTGAAGCGTGTCCCCTTACACTGATAAAGACGTGATGACACCTGGGATCCATTATCCAGGACTATGTCACGAAGCTCGGTGGAAGCAAAGAGGTTATAATGTGTAATATTATAACGTCTTTGGGTGGAAGACAACTCGCCGCAGTTCGTAACACTTACGCAATGCAACGTTCCGAGTCAGCCCGATAGGTCAGTTGGATGGTCCACCTACACTCCAACCAAGTGTATTTGAGACATATTTCGGGGAAACGTTACGGTCAGCCCTGTTCACCTTGCTCGCGTGTGAGAGGCTATAATATGGTTAAGATTAAGTCTGGGCCGAAAGCATGTACATTAGACTAAAACATTATATGAATGATGTATGAAAAAGAAGGTTGATTTTGTAAATTCATTCAATTCGGTACGATAATAATCTCATTTCTTTGTTTCTGTCAATTTTTCTTTCTTCCTATTTTTCTTTCTTTCTCTCTTTTTTTTCCTTTAAAAATGAATTTGTATACCACAAAAATATTCAGGATTTTGATTTCTTAGGAATAAATAACACCTCCCTCTGCGTTTAATGGGCTTGGGACCATCACACATTGTTGTTGTTGTTTTTTAGAAATAGAACGTGCGGCGGCATTAAGGTTTGTTGTTTTGGGTTTTTTTTTCTTTTTTTTTGTGTTTTTTTATTATATATATAATATATATATATATATCAGATATATCAGACCCCTGTTAAATCAGATAACCAAGGGAAATAAGCAAACACGGTTTGTAGTTGTCATCACTTTTGATCTAGAAGCTTCCTTGCAAAGTGTAAACAATGCTGGACGCCAGTGCATCATGTTAAGTATGGTTATCCCTTTTATTTGTCCTCTGCAAAGGGGACCATGGTAGTTGGCCAGTGTGGCATCTAATATGCCCTGTGGTAGTCAGTAGTGCGCCCAAGAACTTCTGTCTTGATAAACTGTAATAGAGATTCTTTCTAAGAAGTTTAAACGCCGCCATTTTCAGTATGCAATCCCTTTGATTGTCTTCTGCCATGAGAACCCCGGCGACTGGCCTAAATATAATGGCTTTTAAAATTTCCTGGTTGGCCATGGCCAGGAATGCTAGTTGTCATCACTTTTGTATTGATCAAGATGGATGGCTCCATACGGAAACAGTGCACAGCTATACAGTTGCGCAAAAACGCCCCATAACAGTGCTGTGCTGCTTAGACAGTGTATATCAAATACAGATCATGTCTTACATGCATTCAAGCTCATCTTTTTCGTCAGTACAGTGCAATAAAAGTAAATAGGCATGGTCCAGACATTGTTTACATTCGATTGCCTTCACACTAGGCTAACATTAGTTGCGCTAGCCTCGCTCGCGTGATCGTGTTTTCGTTCACTGGACTGCACTGCATAATGAGTAATGCTAGACCTACATGCAAAAGTACACAAGAGCTAAAATCCACTTTTTTTAATTACTTGACCGTGTCTCGATATCCCTTTTATAACCAGTTTGGCTTTTGTGGGGCCCTGTTATGGCCGACATATTTTACTAAAGATAAAGAGGGAAAAAAAATGGGGATTTGAAAAATCCCTGTTATAGCCGGATCCCTGTTATACCAGGGCCCGTTATAAATGGTTTTGACTGTATTTAAAAAACTGTTTTTTCTTCAAATTTGTGGTCTAAAAACTCTTTCCGGACACTGGCCGATCTCGAAGTTGTTGATGGTTTGGATCCTTTCTCCAAACACGGGGATTATTAGAGCGGAGCTTGATTCTTGCATACGATTCTATGTGGCTGCAATTCTCAAAGAATGAGAAGATGTTTGGGTGAGATGAATTAACCGCTCCCCAAAGTGGCGATGGAAGCTTTCACAGCCATTGTTCAGACAGTACGATAACAATAATCAGTGAATGCTGGGATGATTACTGTCAGGTTTGTAATTGTATGGAAGGGTTAGTGATTTTAATGAACGTCATGCCTTTTCAGCATTATCATACTGAGTCCATTAGAAGGAATAAAACAGCCCCTCTATTTACCAAATATAAGGGTTCCCTTTGCAGTCAACGCAAGCTTTTTACTTCTGAAATGTGGCGCCACCCTGTCTGGACCTTATGTTAGTGGAAGGGAAAAACTGTCTCCGTTGTAATTGTGTTGAAAAGGAGTATTAAATTTCAATTCTGACTCACTCTCTACCACTAAGCTGCTGAGCCCATTCATTGTGTGAGTATGAATAGCGGCATCATAGGGAGCTCTAAAGATAATACTTAAAATTTACCTAACACTTTGGTTTGAATTAGCCACTTAATGGGGTTTGAATTAGCCACTTAATGGGGCCGGTAAACACAACACAGTCCAATGCAGACTTTTAAGACTGAGTCATGCACACATTGCTATATTTTGTGACTATAAAATCAATATAAAAAAGGCGTTTTGTCATCGGATGGCATGAAAACTAGTTTTCTATTAACAAAGTGTTTTGTCATCTAAAAGCAAGAGAAGACATGTCGTAGTAAACCTAAGCACACGAAAGCCTTTTTCTTAAAAAAAAGCGTTTTATGTTCGAACATTCCTTCGACAAAACGTCATATTTCAGCTCTTTCCGCACCTATTCAAATGTAACATTCCACAATATTACAGGACAACTTATTGCATCACTTCACTCTTTAAAAATTGCATTTTGCTCACTGTATGTTAAACGAGGGATTGCAAACTAAATCGCGATTTTCTTGAAACAACATTTTCATGGAAAAGGCGTTTGTCAAAGTAAGTTAGATCTGGCCTTGCAGGATCGCTTGGTGCAGCGCCAAGTGGAGCTCAACTGGCAGATTCTGTCTCTGACAAATGACAACCCATCAATTCTGATGGCTTCCGTACCTCGCTGGGTGAAGAAGGTCTCAACGACCGGTTCCATGTCTGGAATGGTGCTCGTTGTGCCATGATTTTGCAGCTAATATATTATATATCTTCAGGCCCATCCCTTCCGTTCTCCATTGCCTCAAGCGATATACCCATACAAGGGCAAATCCCTTGTTCACAGGATCGCAATAATTATAATGCATAACAAACAACAAACTTCTGTTCTGGAATACATCACGATCTCGATTTTTTAACTGTATGTGCACGCGTAATTTCTCCAGTTTCTCTCTACTTGCAGTGAATTCTGGAAGGAGGAGGGGCTCTAAATTTTGTTTTTATGATGAACACTTCACTCACACAGTTATTATTGGCAGGTGGCAGTTAGTATTAATTTCTGCACGTGTCTGCTAGTNTCTGCGCCTGTGCTAGTGAATCTGGATTTTGGGGGGGGCTAGTAAGGAAGAGATGAATAGTATCATTTTTCTGCATCGCTAAGTAACAGTTACATACGCTGCAAAATCTTGCCCCCCTGTCCATGAAAAATACTCACACATAAAATAACATTCATTAAACATCAGAATCCTTGATTCCCGTTGTGAAATCAGCTGTCTCGGAAACATGTGCTATTTTCGGCGGGAAAAGTAAACGGAACGGAACGGAGATCGGAACTAAGTTCCTCAGACGTGGAACGGATGAACGGAACGGAATTTGATAGTCTCGGCTGAACGGGGAAAGGAACGCACCCCATTTTGGCATAGAACGGAGAACGGAACGCAGTTCCCCATTTTTCGTGAACGTGCCCAACCCTACACCACGCCCATCTCATCGTCTTCTAAACCTTTCTTCCTTCACCTACGTCACGTTCTTCTTACTGTCTTCCAATCCTCGGTCTTGCGTAGACACAGGACTACTGACTACGTTATTTTTAGCTGACCCGTCACCATGTATGAGGCTGATTGGCTATATTTTGACAACGATAGACATCACAAGTCAGACATCATTAGAGCGTAATAATTATTTTTACTCAAGCTTCTCTTATTTTCACATATTTTCTAAATGGCAACATTAAAAAAAATGCCAGTGTTCTCATAATGAACAGTGGAAGGATTAGTCCTAGGCACCTTTCACTGCACTGCTGCAGGTAACAGGCTATCTAAAATGTTCACTTGTTCAATTCAAGGCATTTACTTCGAAGAGAGGTGTCTTTATTTTTGAAATGCTATAATGATAGTATTAAATATCGTCCACGATGACGCATGAAGTACAATATTTCACAAGACTTAAAGAGAAGTACTCGAATACGACCTCATTATATCAACATGGAAGAGCAAGATTAACATTGTATAAGTAACATCAGCTGCGCTTACATTCGACATTTCTAAGCAGTATCAGTGATAAATACATAAGTCAAGATCAAAATTCAAAAATCATGGATGATAAAAAGGAATACAAGGAGAACATTATGATATACTAAGTATTAGTTGATCGAAGCTGTTTTCACAGAATGACTGTTTCATGGGATGTGTCACGTGTTGGATATTTATGATGATGTTTAATGTTGACCATCTAGGTCTTCGTTAAAATGATTCAAGTTACTTGTCCTGGCTTCAAACAGTTTAAGTAAAACATAGCCGTCTTCATTGCTTGCAGCTTCATAGAAACAATTAGGTATAAGGAGAAATTGTGATTAACATGAGTCTCTGCGTGCGTGCGTGCGCGCGCGCGCGTGTGTGTGTGTGTGTGTGTGTGTGTGTGTGTGTGTGTGTGTGTGTGTGTGTGTGTATTGCCCGTACATACGCATGTATCTATGTAAGCGTGTGTCTGTGTATGAGTATATGCGCGGGCGTACACGGGCATTATTTTTTATATTATAAAATATATTGTTATCAGAATTGTTGCAATAAAGCGGTGGTAATGACATTTTATTGGCTAAGAGGTTGTAACTGCATTAAACATCGTGCAGAGATACCCTCTCTATAACAAGTGTTTATCATAATCATCTGCATTTCATTCAGGTAATATTTCATTCTGGTAATTTATTTTTACATTCCAACACATCAAAAAAAAAAATCATACCACTGATTTTTAGACAGCTATTTAGATAAATATCGTGATAATATTTGCTGAATTAATGTCAACTCTCCTTCCTTGTAACGGCAAACCTTGCATTCTTTTCGTCTATGTACATTGGGCCTAGCATCTGATAAATTCAACAATGTTATTGGCAATTCCTTGGGAGCATGATAAAAATGCTAACTGATGGGAGTTCGATTATCCATGACATTTATTTAGAAATCACAGCATTTTGTAGTGTGAAAACTGTTACGATTAAGTAGGAGTCGAAATCATTCGGTTTGAGGTAAAGTGGAGTTGTCTGTGCCATGGATTCTCAAGGTGAATTTCTGACAATTATTTTAATAAATTATATCACCGTGTCAACCTCATTCTGCTTTTTACATAAATGGGGCCTATATGTTATAAGATTTAACATCCAAAATCTGACTAAAAATAAATGATGTTATAAAGAAAGCCAAAAGATGACAAACAAAATGGACAATCAGTATGACCTCACGACCTCACACTCCACAGTAATGCGTTGTTTCTCTTGTAAACGGGCGAGAGAGTTCCGTTTAAACCATTGCCTAGAGTGGTGTCCCTTGCTGTGCTAAACACGAGCCGAAGGAAGGATTTTTAAGCATATAAACTTCAAAATCGATAGCCCCAGGGAGAGCGACGTCCTTTTTGTGAATATCGTTTGAAGGATTAGCAAACTGTAGATTTCAGAGAGCCAGCTCCTTTTTTCGCCTCACTAAGAGCAGCACTTCCTTTGACCTGCGTGGGATCGCCTGCCGGAGTTCTCGGGCAGGTGAAGACGTCACCAGCCTCATCTGCACCCTCTTTACTTTTCCACCGGTCTACACTCAGCCAGTTATTTTCTGTTTTAAGGTATATCCCCAATCTTGAACATATCACAAACTTGAAATAATGAACTGGCCTTCTTGAGTTCGAATTCGTGAGGTTCTACTGTAAGCTTAAGTTATTTTAAAATATAGAAATTTTTAAAAAAACACACAAAACATGGGGACAGTGAGAAATGCGATGATACTAAGATGGTACGGTATGGAGACTGGAAATAAATACATGTATATAAATTTAAGATCTGTGATCAGACAGAGTCCTGATTTCGTCCGTCAAAACATCAGTAACGCGCATGGCATTTTCCACTTCTTTTCCTCCAATCTCGTTCAGAGCCACACCGGCAGCTTCGCGAACATGGGATATGACGTCATTGCGCCTGAGAAATACAAGAATACTCTATAGATTGGGGATTGCGCATGAGCATGATATAAGTAAGTTGCGTCTGCCAGTGCTTAAAGATGGAGTAAATAGTCAAGTTTTGCTAGACCGTAAATTTCTGTACCAATAGAATTTTCAGTGACAATGTTTGTCCGTATCTTACTATCTGTGAGAGGTATAAAGGGATCAAGTCAAAGCACTTTAAATTATATGTACAAGGTTCTTTATAAATATTCGAAGGTTTTCAATGCTTTACGACCGAGATAACTTTACTCTACGTAACTCATCTATTAGTAGTACGAAGCGGAATGATTACTTTAAAAAAAAAAGGGGGGGGGCAGTAACAATAACTTTTTATTAACAATACGTTTTCCTTCAAAAAAAATAAAAGCGCTGAACTGATAAGAGATGACAGACTTATGGAAGCCAAACAATCTAGCGAAGTGCGAACATTCTTACTTTATGAGGCAAGTTTCCACATTGCACTGGTTTAGCATTTTTCGATGCAGCGCATAAGGCAGATGATTCTCTGTGCCCTCTCTCTCTCTCTCTCTCTCTCTCTCTCTCTNTCTCTCTCTCTCTCTCTCTCTCTCTCTCTCTCTCTCTCTCCTTCACTCGCGTTCTTTTTTTTTTCCCCTTCTCTCTATGCTGCCAATCATTTCAAATCTGCAGTATAGCAGACTTCAATCAAGTACAAAATGTACACCATGTGGACAGACTCCAACTCCACAAATTCTCCGAAAGTTTATTATATCACTCATTCTAGGACAGACAAGCTGTACTAACCACACGTGAAGTAATTTTTCCATAGCTTGTTCAGCTCTGAGGTGTCCCATGGCTAGACAGCCTGCCTCCCTCACAAGCCGGTCTTTATCATCCAGTGTCGCCAGCAGAGCGGCGAGTGTCGTCTCGTCGCCTGGCAGCATACACCGCGACAAGGACACCGTGGCAACAGCACGGATGTTGGGGTCTCGATCTGCCAACAGCTCCCGCAGAGCACTCATCACGTTATGGCTGCCAAATTTGCCTGTGGATGAAACACCCACATTTATTTTATCCACTCTTATCAGTTACGATCGTGACAAAAATCATCACTGCGACAAGGATATCGTGATAAGGCATGTATGCTGAGGTCTCGATTTATAAACAGCTCACGCCAAGCACCCCACACATTAAGGTTGCCAGATTTGCCAGTAGATATTTTATCTGACAGATATGATCATGAAATGCGGTGCTTCTGTCTGCAACTTAAAACTATAACGTCGCCATTTCACATGAGTTACTTTGAGGCCCTTTTTCTTCCAATGGCAGATATTTAAACATCCCTCATCAGGTTTTTGTTTTGTTTGCGAGGATCTAATTTTTATGTTTGACTCGCACAAATTACTGCCCTTGAATGGAAGCTCTTTTCAAACGTTCTCAAATGGCTTTAAAAAAAACCTCCTACAGTAGTTACTCACCTATGTTCTCGATGGCTACCAGCCTGACGGAGGATTCAACATCAAAGACATCTCTAATGGCCTGAGCCTCCCTGGCCACGCCTCTGACTCTCTCCCATACGTCCTGATCGGTGCCCAGGTCGGAACAGAACTCTGTGAATGGAACAATGTGGATGTAAACTCCATTATTTTGTTGCTGTTTTTATAATTTGAAGGCCGTTATTCACAATACGTCAAGGATGACTCTGAATATATTAATTTCTTGACTGAGCATCTGGTATTTAAATCCATTAATTATGTTTTACATGTTTTTCATTTGCTGTATTGCTTGCTCCCGTGTATAATTATACAAAAGCTAACACATAAGTCAATTGATTTGAGTTGCATTAATTACGTCCCCACGAGCAAACTGGCCCCATTCGGGGAACTAAACATCTACATTTGGTGAATACGAATATTTTGATTGTGGGGAGAAGAACAAAGAAAAACTTTAAGTGGAATATACCACTGTCAGACAAATAGTAAGGCCCTTTGCTTCATGGCTTTCTAAGGACGGCTGTGCCACAGAAATCTGGGCTCCTCGGTGTCCTGCTGTTTTGCACTTTCGATCTTTGGCGGGGAAGTAAACGATCTGCATTCGTAACTTTCGCTGCTCTGCTGCATAACCCTCCCAAACATCTCATTCGGCCATTGCGGTGACACGGTATAAGACTGCAACTTTCTCTTACACTCTTTTACGGACTGGCTTGGAAATTGCTGCTCTTCAACAATTTGCTTATAATAACTGGACCAGTCTGTCAGATGCAATCAGTGGATGAGTTTTTTCATTGGCTTGGATTCTGCTGTTCCTTAAAATACCCGTATATACAGTGACGCATATCTAGTTAGTACTTACACATGGATACTGAGTACAGTATTTCTGATCCCTTATTTTTTTCTCTAAGTATATGGTTATTACGTATTTTGTTAATAAGTACAGTTTTGATTGGTCCCAAGGAGTACGCATTATGCATTATCCGTGCTCCACTGTACTTATAATGACTAGACCAGTCTGTCAAAAGCAATCAGTAGTAGAGTTTCTTCGCTGGCACAATTCTTAACCTTTTGCCAAATGGTAACTCACCTATGAATTGAGCTTTGTGGACTAATCCATCACTGTCCACTGCCAGTTCTCTCTTCAGACTGTCGATGAGCTGAGGAGTGCAATGCTTAGGCACAATGCTACCCAGTGCCTCTCGGTACTCCGAACGAAAGTCTTTGTAGAATCTACAGAAATAATTTGAAGACATGGTGTTATTGTAATATTATTATTATTATTATTATTAATATGGCCTAATGGTTACGGCGTTGGACTCAAGATCTGAAGGTCGTGAGTTCGATTCCCGACCNCACCTATGAATTGAGCTTTGTGGACTAATCCATCACTGTCCACTGCCAGTTCTCTCTTCAGACTGTCGATGAGCTGAGGAGTGCAATGCTTAGGCACAATGCTACCCAGTGCCTCTCGGTACTCCGAACGAAAGTCTTTGTAGAATCTACAGAAATAATTTGAAGACATGGTGTTATTGTATTATTATTATTATTATTACTTATTATTATTATTACTTATTATTACAATGCTGTTGCCCAAACGCAGATGAAAAAATGCAGAGGTGCTTGATTTGCTGTATTATATATTGTCCAGGTCCACAAATGAAAGTTCATGAGGGGCTGACTTTGAGTTGTGGCTCTTTCAATCACTCCATCACCCACCGTTTTCAACAATAATAATAACTTTGTTCAGCTCAGGTACTCTAGGGACGATCAGCCTCACAGCTACCGGCAGTGGGAATTAGCCCTATCTTTACACAAACTTGGGCTGAAGACTGTAAACGCAACTTTAAGAATAGCTGCAACATATTTTGCTTAAATTTTGTAAATTAGGCTTTGCTTACCTATCCCACGGGATAGTCATCTCTCCACTTGCGTAGAACCTGTCCCAGTATTGGACCGCACTGACATGACTTCCAAAGGAAATGAACCTCTTGAGCTGTCGCTGTCTGACAAACTTCTGTCTCCGCTGAGCCCAAGAACTCACTTGGCCATAATCCTGGGAATATGGACAAAATTTCAACAGAATACATCAATAGGGGAAGGAGGCGGCACATTTTACTTCTTCCCTGGATTCAAGATACCCATGTCCCTCATTAGTGTGTGGATGGGGTCAGAAAATGGACTATCCTTGATTTTCAAACAGCGGGTTGTGAAATAATGCCTGTGATGTATGATTTTTCTTAGGACTGCCCTAAAATATATATAGATTACGTTATTTTCCTCGTGGTCATTGGAAGGGAGAATTACAAGACTCCTTTTATACCTTCTATGGGAAGGAGGGTAAAGACGATCGCACTGTACTCAAGAACACTCAAGAAACCAAAGAGGCAGCAGTGCCTACAGACCCTACAGACCCTCCAAGGAGAGGCCTAAGTAAGAGAGGAGAAACTGCAGCGAAAAAGACAGAGGTGACCGACAATCTGCAACTTGAAAGCTGAACCCTTACGACGAGGAGAAGCCGAGAGGAACCAGGGAAAGTGGACTGTTACTGTAAGAACAGATACGCACCGCGACGAATGTCAGCCTTTCAGGGAAGGAGAAATGTCAGTTTACCAAAACTGTGCAAAAAGACCACATCGCCATGTTGTACCTAGGTAAATCAAATCAGTCAGTTAGTATGGGAGACAGCAGATGTTGCAAACTTGCACGAAGCTCTTAAAGAATCCAGGGTCTGAAAGTAGCAGGTACAACTGGTGGAGTCTCTTCCATGGGTTCTGAACCGAATAATGCCTGTAATGTAGCATATATGGAGATGTCAAAAGTGCAGTGATATTGCTTCCATGACAAATATGCAAATAAATATCTGCAAATGTCAGAGATGTGTGTCTCTAGTCCTCGCAGCCACAGGTAAAGGTCTAAAAAGGGCACCAGAGTGTGAAAGACTGAGATGGGATGGCTAAGGAAAGACCTTACCTCATCAATGATCTCATATCCTCTGATAACCTCAAGCTCCTCATGCATGTTTCTAACCATGAAGTCGATGCTTATATCCGCACTGATTTCACCTGCGAGTTCCGTCCATTGGTAGGCTGCGAGCTGCAGTTTCCTGGGGACAAAAAAAATTAACTTTGCAAAGTTGGCTAGGCCCAGTCTGAAAAAAAAAACCCACAGTTTGCTCACAAATTCTCACCTAGAACATTATTACGACCTTCTTTGTTTTCATTGTTTAATATTTTGTCTTTAAACTGTCTTCAAAACTGAAATAGTACTGAACGATGGGGAACTTTTGGGATTTGTGGTGGGGAGGGTAGGCACTGAAAGAATATAGAGATCCAGTGCAGAGCAAAAAAAAACACAAATTAATTACGGGCTAATAATATTATTATGTCTCACTTGTTTTAAATGACGGCACACATACTGCTTTGTTGTGCATGCTTTTAAAATTGTTACCAGACCATCATTGCATCATTTTCGTAAACACAGTGGGTTCTCGAGGGGTAACATCCACTGTATCCCATAGCCCGCGTGAGTGGACACGGTGGTTGTGGAGAGAGATAGCGAGAGCGAGAGAGAGAGAGAGAGAGAGAGAGAGAGAGAGAGAGAGGGAGTGGGGCGGAGAGAGAGAGAGGTAGTTATCCATTTCTCAGCTTAGGGAAGGAGAGATCCTCCCACTTCTCCTGGACATAATTTCTAGATCCGCCATTGGTAAACAACACAGCTATTACACAAGCACGTACAGTCCAACATCCATAGCCCCAAGAATATCCATGCTAGTTCCAACGGCGACAGGGAAAATACTGGTGTCCGTCAAATGGGCCAAGGAGACTTCCTCCCGTAGCTGCTTGCTTTTGACGGACTCTGGGCTGAGAAGAACAACCATCAACTACGGAAAAACGGGATCATTGAAGATGACAAAAGATTTAAAATGATAAAATTCAGAAAGTTGGGTTTATACACGTATACACCAAGCAGCAAAGAATGAAAGTATATTATAAGAGGGACAGGGCTGCAAAGATGTAGGTCAGCATATGAGTAGGCTATGCCTATTCGCAAAAATCACTGGGTGCCAAGTAGGAGACTGTGTGGAAAAAATCACAAATGTTCATGCAGCAATACACAACAGTTGAGACAGCTACAGACATTTGTATCAAACTTGTTATCAACAGTTTAAGTAAGCCCTCTTTTTCCTCCACCATCTCATCCTGTGTACTGGCACTCTCATGCCCAATATAATCTTAAACAACAAGAAGCAAAGAGTGAAGGGAGATTCCAGCGACATAACAGCCAAGATGCAGTTCAGCATATGAGTAGGTCTATTCATACAAATCACAGGATGCCAGGTATTAGACTGTAGGGAAAATCACAAATTTTCATGCAAATTTCATACCAGTGGGAGACAGCCACAGATAGGCTACATATGTACCGTAGTGAAATGTGTACCTTTGCGTCTATGATGGCCTGGGGAAACATTAACCAGTCTGTGAAATCATCATTCACACCATCCAGGTTAGGGTTGCTGACAGTCACGGTCAAGCCCGCTGTTTCTAATTCTCCTGGATAGTATGAAAACAAAGGAGCCATTACTTGATCAGGGTCTGTCAGAACTCACTTGTCTGGCTGTTATTATTCATAAATCCAAAAGGGAAGAAGAAATCTGTGCTGACCAATGAAAGTATTATATTTCAAATCACGGCAGCCAATCACATTCATCGATAGTGGCACTGGTCGCCATTTTATTTTGGATCGTCTCACGCTTGTCGCCTTCCTACTCTCAGTCTATTATATACGTTATCTTAACCTCCTCATACCTGTAAGATCAGTCTAAATATGTGCTAGAGAATCAAATGAAAACTCAGTACTACTGAAACCAAAGACATGTCTGTAGACATGAATTGTAGCTAAGAATGTCCAATATCAAGAGGAACTGTGTCTTCAAGTGTAAGCCAACTTTTTAACCCTTGTTCTGTGGATGAACTCAAATATTGGGTCAAGATGTTCTCTGGCAATATCAATCTAGCAGCGCTTACATTTTATTGATCAAAGACAAAAATGCACGACTATGAGCAGTATTTTTATAGATACAAGCATCTGAAGAAGTCCTAAAGAAGTGTTTGTATACCATACGAAACATTGATTTTATTTGTATTTATTACACCTGTTTCAAGAAAAATCGTGTGTAGAATTCGGGCGAAACAATACTTATTTCAAGTTTACAGATCCAAGAAATAACTTACTTTTGATTTTCAGCATGACAATGGTATTCACAGGATCATAGCAAATGACCACATCTCTTGCCTCCATGGACGAATGATGATGCCTCATGCCGATCTTCTTCAACGAATTAGAAGACATGTGCGTTGAGGAGACAACCGTTGAAGACATGTGCGTTGAGGTCGCCCTCATTTCGACTTCAGATGTGGAGGTGGTAGTGGTGGCAACCGGATCATCGATGTATAGCTGGATAACCTGCTCATCGGCTTCCCCTTTTTCTATGAATCCACCAGTTTGGCCTTCAGCAACGTGTTCCTCTGACTGCACGTGTGTAGTTTCCTCTGTAGTTTCTTCCACTATTTCTGTTGTCTCCTCAACGATGACTTCTTCAGGTTCTGGGGGCGGGGGTTCATCCTCAATGTACGTAATGTAGGTAGAGCCTCGTTTAGCGACGGGTGCTGACATTACTTGGGACTGAACAACTAGGTTCTATGGACGAAGTAAAAGAAAAAACCGATAAAGATGGCTGAGATGCTCACTGCATTTCTCCAATGGCCCACATACCCTATACATGCATTTCCTGAAGTGATGCAGGAAAGCGTTGGTGTGAACTGGTGTTTGTTATTGTTGTTGTTGTTGTTGTTGTTGTTGTTGTTGTTGTTGTTGTTGTGGTGGTGGTGGTGGTGGTGGTGGTGGTGATGGTGATGGTGATGGTGGTTTTCTACACTTTTTAAAGATACAGGAATTATATGCGTGTACTCTATGGTATGGGTCGGTCAGTTGATAGGTAAGTGGTTCAGTCTAGTAGTAAAAAAGCAATAGTCATTCCAACAATCAGCCAGTCAGTCATTCAGATTGTGTGACAGTCAATCAGCCGAAAAGTGAACAAAGTCTATGGCTAAGAACTGAACCAGTCCATCCGTGATGTAATGACTCGCCAAGTAAAATCACTGAGAACCCTGTTATGGGTTTTCCTCATCCATCACTATTATATCAAACCATAATTGGCCAGGATGACATGTTAGCCTAAACAGTGTGCGGGTTTAACCAAGTGTTTCCCAGTTGTTAACCACAGGAATGGTATCCTTGTGCTTTCTTCATGTATCCAGCCGAATTTAGAGTTTGCACGTGAACGGGTGTGTCAGAGACACCCTGAAGGGGCGAATGATTAAAGTAATGATTAGACATTCTAGATCAGGATGAATACTAGTTTTGTATTTTAGTTATCTTGAGAGGGCCATACAAGATATCTAAGTGTGGGTACATGTTTTATAATAATGCACTGACACTGTATAAATACATGTTTTCTATAATTTTTAGTAACTTCAGAGACTGATTTACATCTTTGGCAGGTCATATTTTGGAGTGCCTGCCAATGGTTGGGCACCATTGGTCTAGATTTCATACCTGGTTGACTGTGACTTCGGTGGCTGCTGTTGACGATTCCGCCGTGGTGGAAACCGCCTTTGCTGTCGTTGATGTCGTTGTTTTGATCGAGCCGGCTGTAACTGTGGATATGACCCCATTCTGGGTCCTTGGGGTCCCCTTGGACACAACAATTTCATGACCTCTCTGGATGATGTCGTCGGCGGGATCAGGAAAGGTCGTGATGAGGGTCGAGTTGACATTGGCGTTTTTCACCCGTGTGTTGCCGTTCCGGTCTGGGATACCTAGTGATGTAGCACATTCTTTGTATTTACGACAGACGTTTAAAATAAGAATTGCAAAACAGGCCCTATAACGAGAGATTATGGGGAAAAGAGAGTAAGGTAGCCATTGACTGAAGCGAAGAAAAAATGCTATTAGGGGTGAGCGACAGAGATTGTATTTTAGAGAGCTTTAACGCAATCCGGGATATCGTTCAGGAACACACTAACTAGTACGACAAAATTCTGCCCCATTGTGACGACTGATGCACGTAAAGGATGTAAGAAGATGAGGAGCCATTGCTTTAATGATTATCTTGCTGTACGATTGCATGAAAGAGTTACCGACTCACCAGAAGTTAGGGGCACGCAAGGGAATTAATCATTATGGAGGGACAAATTTTCAGGTCTGTCTTTCAAATAGGTAGCAGAGTATTTTAAACATCCTCAAAACACACATGTATATACATGAGTATGTAGAAAGTGTTTAAAATCATTTGCTTTCGATTTCGTTTCTGTGACAAGTAAAATTTATGCCCGCAGGGATCATCATAACACGAAGACGTCCAAACACAATGACAAAAAAACTCAAGGTTAAGGCACATATCGTGGGTATGACTGAATGCGTGTGTTGGGGGAGGGGAAGGGGGTGGAAAAGGGAGAAAGAGAGAGAGAGTGTGGTCGTCACGGTTTACTGATTATGACTGGCTTCGCCTATGTTATCAGGTTTCAAAAGACACTATTTTGACTCCTACGTGTCGGCTAATGTCTAACAGAAATAACCCAGAAGAATAAAACTACTTTTGTAATTTGATTGTTTCTCATGCAGGCTTTTTTCCCATTCACAGATCATTCTGAAAGGATCCGTTTAGAATTTCTGCTAAGAAGATCGAAATATCATTTATTCACACAAACTATTCATGACAACTGAGCATGCAGTTATGCCCGTGGGGACACGATTCGCATTCTTTTGACCTTCTGTAATGAATTTGTATCCTGGCCCTGGCTTTTCTTTTTATTTTAAGCTAAGGTATGGACAAATTAAACTTTACTTGCATTGGTACTTGGCTCCGAAAGAGCCAATTGTGGCAGTCCTGATAAAAAATCCGGGAAACCTTCACGAAAAAGGTCTTGCCGCTCTTGCGCAAAAAGAAAATACAGTATAATAACACTCGCCCACAACGGGTAATCTAGTTTTACCTCAGATTACTTGTCACCTTTTTTTT
Organism: Ellobium chinense; assembly: GCA_033807755.1. Taxonomy (NCBI): domain Eukaryota; kingdom Metazoa; phylum Mollusca; class Gastropoda; order Ellobiida; family Ellobiidae; genus Ellobium; species Ellobium chinense. The sequence goes on along the minus strand of JAWQUT010000088.1, from coordinate 1,219,444 downwards.
TTTTTAATAGTTTCTCTCGTGATACAGCCTTAGATACAAAACACTGTACATGTGGGAAACTCTGAATCCGTGAAACAGTGAATCGGCCTTCAGATTATCGGCGAGTAAAACTGTGACAAAGCTGTTTTGTCAATGCTTGTAGGGGCTTGTATGTGAAATAGTTTAAGTGTGATGTTTGAAAATTTTACAGAATTAAATTATAATCAAATTAAATTAATTAAGTTGTATTAGATAAATACGGCAATATATCGGTAATCTCATATTCAAAGATTACATGGACACTACGCCCCTGAATGTGACAATCTTTTGATGTATAACTTAAGTTCAGTCACGTAAGATTCTCTCATTGCGTTATCAAATGCAAGAATCGCATTCTTTTTCCTCAAAATCAAGAAAAGAAAATCAGAGCCAGACTGTAAAGTTTAGTTACAATACCTCCATTTTCGGTTCTTCTTTCGCGTCGTCTGTGGCGTCTCCTGGTGTGGGACGTCCTCTCCAGGTCCTCGTCATAGTAAGAAAAACCACCATTTTGGTGCACTTCATCCGAGTAGTAGGGATGGGCCCCTAGGGGCCCGCTCCCCAGTGTATAGACGAAGGTCCGACCCGTCACAGGATCTATGGCAAGGAGCGGGCTGGACCCTCCAAATGCTGGATACGGTTGATATGGGGAGTACATACTTGGCGCTGACTGTAAGGATGCCACTGAAATTACAAATATTATAATCTGTGTAAGTTTTGTAGCTTGCAGAATATTCCCTGGACTGCTAATCTATCAGCTACGCTAACACTCTACACCAAGGCTATGGCAAATGAATTTTCACGATGATTTGTTGTTTTATTAAAAACAAGTAAATCAATGGGTTCGACATGTTTAAGTTATGCAAAAAGGATATTACATTTTCACACAAGGTACACTATCAACGGAATAGAGTTTTTTGTTTTTTTTTTCTGAACCTCTTGCTGGGCCGTCTGAGCCAATGGTTTTCTGTGCTTGGCGTTATTCAAGATGAAAGCCTCAACAGAACTAGAGACTTCTTTAATATAACTTTATCGTTGCCTCGATCCATTATGATTTAATGTATTTTTTATTCTACAAAATATTAATATGTCTGTGTGGAATGTTGCTTCATAAGTGCCATTAAGACACCGACATTAGAAAAAATTGTGCTCTGTTAATACCGATATAAAAGATAATTATAACTATATTGATACCGTGTTCCTGAATTGTTCACCACATTTGCCAGAATTTTGACAGAGTGCGAGAGAGAGAGAGAGAGAGAGAGAGAGAGGGAGGGAGGGAGAGAGAGAGAGAAAGAGAAAGGAACAAGCTGCTTGTGTGCTTAAGAAAGAGAGAGAGAGAGAGAGAAAGGGAGGGATAAAGAGATAGAAAGATACAGAGACGAATATCTTTTACCTGAGGCAGCAGATGGTGTGCGACTGCCAACCAGGTAGTGAGGCTTAGTGACGTAAAGTGGTCTCCTTTTGGGAGCTGGAGGCGGAATGTCCAGGCAGTTCCCCATGGTTTCTTGATCACTCGCTCAGTCTAGACAATCCAGATCTTGGTAATCTGGCATGGGGTCTGATTGCACTGTTGTCAGCGATACCGAGAAGGAAAGAGAAAATGTGAATTGGGGAATGAAACTAATTACGAACCACGAGGTTTATCGTACAATGTAACAAGTCACTGATAAAGCCTGGAATGTCTTGAGGTGGGGAAGGGAGGGTTAGGTAGGTGTAGGGCGCCTGATTTCCTTGTTTTATTGGATTGATATGACCTTTTTTAGCGCAAAAAATAATGGTCTTTTTAGCGACGGTGTAAATCGTAGTTTTTTTGGATTGTTAGCAGCTAAAAAAAGAAAAGTACTCATTTAGAATTGTTGTTAAATGTCTGTTTATTTCTAAGAGCCTTTTTAATGATGCAGGCCGTTGTGAAATGTAGTTAAAAACACAGTTTAAATTTCACGTTTTAATTTTTTCAGATGGTTGTTTATAATTTCAGTCTAGCCGATAATAATATAATACAATCTTATATTATAAAAACACTCGTGAAATTTTGTAGGAGCCATGTCTCTAATATTTGTGCATCAATCGACCCAAAATTTTGCATACACCTTCCTTATGGTCTGAAGGTGTTTCTTTTGATAATTTCTTCGCTTTAGTACAATACAATACAATACAATACAATACAATACAATACAATACAATACAATACAATACAATACAATACAATACAATGTAAAATGCCTGGGGATAAGAAAACGACATGAGATAAATACCCAGCTTGTTATCGTCTGGGCCATAACGTCGGGGGTTTCCAGGCTACTGGCATCTATTGCTTTTTTCTTCTTTCGGCCCTATAAACAAAATGTGTTATTCTATAAAGTCTACTGTGATTTCGGAATAATATTTCCCGATGGAGATTAAAATACTTCTTTTGCCCGATCTTTTAAGGAGAAGATAAAAAACGGAGGGAAGATCAAAGCCCAAAACTTTTCACAGATCTGTTTCAAAAATAGTCATCTCGCTCTCCGATTTGGTCCCCAATTTTTCATTAGGCTGGTTTTGACTGTGTGCTAATACACAGGCCTAACACACCTTATTTTTCTATCTGTAAAGGCTCAAATTGTATCTGAAACTTAAAACTTGGATGCGCAATCTTGATTACAGGTCTTTTTACATATTTCTACCCCCTGACATTGGCTAGCAGGGTCCCAAAAAGGGGCATTTTATATCTCAGCGGATTAATAGGGATCGTACACAAGCAGTGACTTTGGCCTATTAATAGATGCTTGAAATCTTTTAATCTTAGCCTCTAGACCTGGCCTAGTTTAGTAAAGGTTCTAGCTGCTTTGTCTAGGCTACATTTTTTCCACGTCATTACAATAAGGGCCTATTTATTTCCTGCACACTTTTAAAGTTCACGAAGTCAAAATACTTTCAAGAAATCTGTTAATACAATCATGTATTTGTTTCTCTTAAGTCTACACTGTCTAGAGCCATGACGAAATACCATAGATCTATTGGTTCTGCTGTATTTCACAGATATTGCGTCAGGGACTGGTATGTTCAGCCGTTTCTGGAACGGGATGAGTGTGTGTGTGTGTGTTCCTGTGCATGACACCAGGAAGCGGATGAGGACAATGACATTAATTTTGCTTTTCCCCAGTAATACCATTCAATACAGAGACAGAACATATATAGTATGACAGAGCGATTAAGCAAGGCATTGTTAATAACACTACCACCAGTAATCACTGTAGCGATATTGAATTTCATTTTCAGGTATATAAAGTAATCGCACTGGAAATAAGAAGATATTGTGGCTGCCAGATTTTCGAACCCTCCCCCTCCCCCC
>JAWQUT010000088.1:1195855-1216078 GCA_033807755.1 Ellobium chinense | reverse complement strand
CTATTTCCAAACAATTACTACACTTAAAGCTTTTAAAGCGTGTATGGCTGTTTGGCTTTGTGAGAAATAACAAAAAGAACACACGCCGCCATGCCGATAAAAATGGATGAAAATATCTCCAAGTCTATATATTTTTTTTACATCGCTAAAGAAGACAGGTTTGTTGCTTTCAATTACAAAACAAGACCCAAAAAAATCTCTGCCTCGACATTCCCAAAAAACTGTATAGCCTCAAGTGCAAGCGGGTTGTATATTATGAAATTTGCATAATGTAAGAAGTGGAGGAAAGGCTGACTGCAAACGCCTTGCATAATGTCAGCACCAGTCTGAATCACTGTCAACATGATGGGTTACATTGCTGTGATAAATGATTTTTCTTGTCGCTGCACTCAGGCTCGCTCGCGAGCGCGCCGCGCGCGCGCGCGCACACACACACACACACACACACACACACACACACACACACACACACACACGAACACACGCACATACACATACCCCTACGGGCCCCATGGTTAATTCGGTTTAGGGCCCTGAGTTTCTCAAAAATCCAATACGCCCTGCGCCTCGCGCCTTGCGCCTCGCAAAGACTTATGAATATGAGCCACGTGTTCTGTTTCCATATTAGAGTGGTCTCCTCCCACACGATGTCAACCCGGTCCAGCAAACAACTAGTCTGTACGAACACACTTTCAGAATACAAGTACACACGCATACTTTCTTTCCATGACTTCAAATCACTTACGATGCCACATGCATATTACTTTGCACAACAGCCTAAAGCAGATCATTGTTAAGGAGGATTTCTAGACAGGAGGAGATGAGGAATGCATTTGCAATCAGTATTTCGCCGTGTTAATACAGAATATGTTTTTGGGGACAAGATCTAGCTAGAACAGAAACCCGTCAGGGAAAACCTCTACTGAGCCCTGGCAGATCTAGAATCTAAAGGCCCTTTCCAAGCAGAGAGACTACTTTTGCTGAAAAGTAATGTAATCAGGGGCATATCATCCGTGTAGTCTATGAATCCGAGAGTACCGATATATTGTCGTATTTATCCAGTACAATTTAACTCATTTGAAATATTTTGTAAAATTTTCAAGCATCACACTTGTACTATTTCACCTACAAGCCATTCACAAGCATTGGCAATACGACTTTTGTCACGGTTAGCTAGTTTTACTTGCCGATAATCTGAAGACGCATACACAATCTCACAGATTCAGCACTCCCATATATGCACAGTGTATTGTATCTAAGGCTGTGTCACGAGAGAAACTATTTTCAAAAAAGGTGGCAAGTAATCTAGGGCGAAACAAGATTACCCGCTGTGGGTGTCTGTTTTTTTTCTTTTTGCGTAAGTGCGGCAAGACCCTTCCCATGAAGGTTTTCCGGGTTTTTCTCATGGCTGCCAGACTTGGCTCTTTCGGAGCCAAATACCAGATTTTTTGGCACTGTTTTAAAAGCCCTTGGCTACCAAATTACTGACCTTTTTTTTTATTTTGCCACCTGCGCACTTCAGATCAAAACTGACTGATTTTCTCTGCAAAAAGTATTTATAAACTGTGTGGTATTTCAAGTGATGGGGCTTCTATGGTAAATAGAATAATGAACAGCTATTAAAGAACGATGCCAAAACTGCTTAACAGTCCGTTCCTTAAGCTCTAATGTATGCAGAAAAGTTCATGACAATTAAAATAACCGTGTATATCCAGTACCAAGGCAGTTCGTAGTAAATGTCATGTCTTATGCGAAATCTTAATCCAAGCCGGCCATCGAATTTCCAGACATCTTGTTGGATATAAGTGCGAGATTACCAAAAACATCACCCTCGCTACGCCTCTGAATATAATATACGTGGCACTGAAGTTTTGACTCTAAAGACAAGAGAAATGCTCATTTATCATTCAAAGAGAGCTGTATTTGTTGGATAATTTATGAGGTAAAAGAGCACTTCATAGAGATGAGATATTTCACGTAGATGTCTGAAACAAGTGAATTTTCTAATGAAATTCTAATCAAGCTTTATCATGTGACTCATACTTACTTTTCTTACCTTGAAATATATTCCAAATTGGAAAGAACTTGATCTACTTCCATAACTCATGAGAATCAATCCATATTCAAATTTAACCAAAGAAATGTCCCTGAATTATAAATTACATNACACACACACACACACACACACACACACACACACACACACACACACACACACACATTTACACACAATTTCCCATATGCACAGTGTATTGTATCTAGGGCTGTGTCACGAGAGAAACTATTTTCAAAAAAGGTGGCAAGTAATCTGGGGCGAAACAAGATTACCCGCTGTGGGTGACTGTATTTTTTTCTTTTTGCGTAAGTGCGGCAAGACCCTTCCCATGAAGGTTTCCCGGCTTTTTCTCATGGCTGCCAGACTTGGCTCTTTTGGAGCCAAATACCAGATTTTTGGCACGGTTTTAAAAGCCCTTGGCTACCAAATAACTGACCTATTTTTTTTTATTTTGCCACCTGCACACTTCAGATCATAATTGACTGATGTTCTCTGCAAAAAGTATTTATAAACTGTGTGGTATTTCAAGTGATGGGGCTTCTATCGTAAATGGAATAACGAACAGCTATTAAAGAACGATGCCAAAACTGCTTAACAGTCCGTTCCTTAAGCTCTAATGTATGCAGAAAAGTTCATGACAATTAAAATAACCGTGTATATCCAGTACCAAGGCAGTTCGTAGTAAATGTCATGTCTTATGCGAAATCTTAATCCAAGCCGGCCATCGAATTTCCAGACATCTTGTTGGATATAAGTGCGAGATTACCAAAAACATCACCCTCGCTACGCCTCTGAATATAATATACGTGGCACTGAAGTTTTGACTCTAAAGACAAGAGAAATGCTCATTTATCATTCAAAGAGAGCTGTATTTGTTGGATAATTTATGAGGTAAAAGAGCACTTCATAGAGATGAGATATTTCACGTAGATGTCTGAAACAAGTGAATTTTCTAATGAAATTCTAATCAAGCTTTATCATGTGACTCATACTTACTTTTCTTACCTTGAAATATATTCCAAATTGGAAAGAACTTGATCTACTTCCATAACTCATGAGAATCAATCCATATTCAAATTTAACCAAAGAAATGTCCCTGAATTATAAATTACATGATGTCCATGTAGAATGGCCTAAATCAACGCAGTAACTTTTTCTTACTGATTTTCGGAAATTACAATCATCAGAACAAAGAACACGGGCAAAGAAAATGCAGAAGACTTGAAGGAAAATTCGGCTTATCATACATCCAGGAGGATGGGTAAACAAATTTCTATGGTGAACCGCGTAATGCAGGTGTTATTAGACGCCTGGCTAGATATGAGGAGGTGATTTCCTAGGGAATCTTGAAGCGGCTGGTGTCACCTCTGTTTACATTACTCGTGATCTCTTATGTTTTCCGTCCGTCAGATAAGATTGTGGTTGTTTTTGCGCAACAACGGGAAAAGTGGGTGGAAGTGAATGTAGGATCATATGTAGAATAGACAAGCTTGAGAGATGATATTTAGTCTGTTGGCTGTCCGTCCCTTGACTTGACAGCTAGTTCTCCGAGCATTACCTGCAGTCATCTCAGAGTGTTTGCGCTGGGATGCCGCCTAACGACTCCAATTCAATTCAATGCAATATTTACTGTAGGCCTCTGTGGCCAATTCCAACGCACATACAGAACATGTACATAGTAAGAAGTATACCTACATAAATAAGAAACAACTCCAAAAAGAGGCCAAATACTCTTATGCTGTCGCGCCAACTCTCTCTGCTCACAGTATCAGCAACGAGCACGGCATCTCTCGATTCCCAAAAGACTCCAAACGAGAAAAGTAATACTCAATGGCTACAACATATTCAACATAATATAGTTTATTTACAAGCTTCCTTACAGAATCTTAAATCTGCATTTACACTATTTTGGATCTGGCACAGATTGTCTGCAAAAAGCACTGCCTCTGTCGATTTCAACAGACACTCAACAAAAAAAAGAATAGTCAGTGGTTATAGCACAACATCGTGCACAAATAAGATTATTTTTATTTCCGATGCTGTCTTGAATATTTCCATTTGATTTGTTTCGGTTACCTGTAACGTGTCTTTCTCCTAAGTGAAACCATCTTGTTCTTTACTGCAATAATTATGCCGTGAAACAACAGCCAACCCAACTTTGATATTAGAAAAATGTCGGTTACCGTTATCATAATATTATAGCTTCCACACCCCCAACGTTTTTGATTTCCATACTGTCCTTTCTCTCTTCGTTTTTTTTTTTTTTAATCTGTCCTCTCGCACCCATTAAATTTCTTCTTCCTACAGCCCCACCCTTTATAATACAGACGTCCGGCAATAAATGCCTCTCTTTTCCCACCCGTTCTATAAAAGTGAAATGAATTCACTGACGATAGGCTTATGTGTTACACCGACACAGCTGTGAGAAAGGTGCCGTTAACACGCCTGTCAGTCTTAATGAATACTAGAAAGGGAGTGTTGCATACAGTTAAATTGCAAGGAAACGCCAACAGTGGAAATCTATTCATAGCAAAAAAAATCATCAGATCTGCAAACAGGTCATAGATCTGCCGATTACGTCGAATTCCCAGATACTGATATTTCGGGCCGAATTTTAGGTCTGAATCAAAATGACGTCAGAATTTGTTCAAAGCAAGAATATGTGATCTTGGTTCGTTTCTTGATTCTACATTCAGGGAAGGATTAACACGGCGCAAGGCCTGGGGTAATAAATATTACACCTATCTATAACGGAAAATCCCGTCAGCTATAGGTTCTTGAAAAGTGCATGGTTCCTTGGGCTCTTTGAGAGAGTGGAACCCTGAGGTACTTTATTACTCCACCCGCCCTATGGTTGATCCGTCTCTGCTCATATCCATAAAGTGTTTAGACATAACTGTCTATTCGTGGAATCTTGTCACACATCATGTTGCCAAGATGAAATAGCTAAGATGTGACGATTAATAAGTCTGGTGAGAGTCACTGAAGTGCGAGCATGCATTCTGTGGTAAGATTCGGCTAAAAAAAACATGAGCCTTCCTCTAGATTTGCGTTTTGTCTGCGTAACACACTTTCACATTTCAATTGTTTGCGTATATACCTATGAAAACGTAAATGTAAGTATTTTCTGGCACTTTTTAAACCAACATAAAGCAGAGGGCATCGCATACTTCCAGTTTCAGTTCGATTTCAAAATAATAATAATAATAATTATCAAAATAATAATAAAACGGTTTCTATGTCTCGTATCCGGGGTTATGCCGGCTCAGGCGACTTCACAATATTAAGTAAAATAACAAGAAGGAAAATCTCGATGTTCATGTTCCAAATTATTAGGGTCAGCACGATGCGGAAATACTTCCATCTCACCGGTGCTGAGCACGGCACCTTCCATCATCCGTACGCTGTCAAGACATGCTCTGTGTGAAGATATACCTCTCCTCCAGACATGNTGTGTGTGTGTGTGTGTGTGTGTGTGTGTGTGTGTGTGTGTGTGTGTGTGTGTGTGTGTGTGTGTGTGTGTGTGTGTGTGTGTGTGTGTGTGTTCGTTCTCAAAATTTTCACAAAAAATCATGGTCACAGGCTTTTTGACATAAACATAGCGATAAAGATGGAGATACAGACTGGCGAGGAGGCAGACAGCAAATTAATAAAATTGTACTCTTAAGGTTGGCGGCGTTGCTTAACAATTTCCGCCTCGTTTTCACTAAGACTTCTTCTCCCGGTTATGGCACTTTATTTTATATTCTCCCTTCGTCTTTTGGCTGACAGCGAAATGATTTATAACAGTGTACAGTTCGGCCTACATGGATTGTAACATACATTTTTAAATAAGTTTATTGTGTCATTACTCAGTCGTTATTCCATACATTCACATCAGCCCAGCGAGCGCAGGCTGTTATTGGCCTGAATTTCAAGCTTAACACAACCTGGTATGACTACGAAATTTTTACCTGTAAACTGTAAAAACATTCTTCCGTTTTGACTGGTGTAACTTTAAGCGGAGAGGGCACTTCTTCTTTGTGTAAACCCCTGTCAACAAAATATTTGCTCATGATAACAAAGGTCCAGTCTGAAGGCTCTGGAACCCTGACCAGCGAGGATCGTTATTCATTTTTAAGTTGGAGAGTGGGTGGTATCTGTTGACACCAGAATACAAAGTCGCCACAGTCTGTGCGTGCGTGCGTGCGTGCGTGCGTGCGTAAAAAACACGCTAATTCCGACGAAAATCAGTATTATTTTATTTGATGTTGAATATATCAGATCAGGGATACATCGGAGGGTGGACACATTCATAATAATCATATAATTATCATAAACCTGAGTTGCACCTCAATTTCCATGCTCCATTTACTATTTTGATCCCATGACCTTACACTGCTTCCCACCTGAAAGTGCAGATCGGTTAACAGTTGCCTTTCATGCTGTGATAGCTATGAAGTGAATAATAAAGACATGCTGCCTTCTGGAAGTCTTACATTTCGCAGCGTTTGACGCTAGTCGGCACAAAAATCGTCGCACTTTGCCTCACACTTCGCTGCCTTCTTTCATGTGTTGTCTTTTTTTTTTTTTTCAGCATTTCGTCGCATTCCTTATCCCTTTAGAAAGAAGAAACTGAGTTCATGGTCCTAAAATTCTCAAAACAAGGCAAGTAAAATATTTTTTTTTTTTATCATTACTCATATATTACGTGTTTCACTTTGTGAGAATTAATATTATACTCTCACCCCACTTTTTTTCTCTTTTCATTGATTCTCTTATTATTTCTCTCTCATCCTCTCTCTCTCTCTCTCTCTCTCTCTCTCTCTCTCTCCCCCAGCACACAAACACACAGTCATGCATATATACAGTAACGCCTATGGTCATTGGTCATTGAATGCACAGATTGCATGCAAAAGTATCCAGATTCCAGGCCCGTACAATTACAGATGGAAAAATTCGAGTTAGCTGCAAAATTTATAAGTTAAAACGGAGCAATATATGTCGAACCCTATGTGACAAAGTGCATGGGCATTTTAATCCCCCTGCCTGGGGCAAACGGGAGGAAACTTATACTGTTTCTTTCCTGTTCCAGAGCTCAGGGCCAGACGGAGATTGGACCGACTTGTGGAAGTCTAGGATTTAACGGATCACTAAATTACTAGCGGGAGATGCTTTCTATGTGTGTCCAGCACTCATTGCCTTCACAACTCCTGGCTATCGGCCTGTGTCCACCAAGCGACGAGTGACGCGACTTTGCTGAGTCCAATTGTTTTGTGCTGTACTGTCATTGTTTTATTGCTTTGTTATTGAATCATTCTGCGAAGTGGTTAATTTTTTGTTTAATAATAATATAAAGAGATCTAAGTATTCATATACTTGTTTTCGATAACGTTCCCATAACCAGACTAAAAATCTGAACAAAATATTTAAATTTTTTAAAAAAATGCATTTGTGGAATAGGGTGCTATCAAGGCTTTGTACGCTCCAGTGGGCGTGGGTTCACTGCTCCTATTTGTACCGAGAGAGGGCTTTATGATTTTTAAAATACAAAATCCATAAGGAAAGCCATTTTAAGCTATGCATCACAGCCACAGTTTGCGATACTCGAAGCTTGAGTGCACATTTCCATGACATTTGTTTTGCTTTCTGCAAAACAGAATCTTGTAAATGGAGTGTCTCTCTACCGTGACTTTTAGATGAATGTTAAATCAAAATTGTGCATGTCTGTGGAACAAAGAAACGTCCTTTCTTTGAAATAACCGTTGACCAGACATGTTAACCCAAAGTTATGACATTATTCTGTGTGCTTGATACTACATGATAATATTTAATGTCACCAACCAAGACATTTGACCTGGATAGTAAACCAAGAGAGCGCATGTGTCTTTCGTCCGGAGGCTTTAACACTTATATATAAAGTATTCTTTCATGATTCCGTGTTCGTTTATTCATTTGATATGAAAGGCTTTTTTACCTCCACTAGACTCGGACTGGACTATGCCATGGGCACATTCATATTTCGACTTTCAGACATGGTTTAAGGTTTGCAAATCCCTAGAACATAGCAGAATAATCAAAAAAGTTCTCGTACATCATTTTCATCATATTATTAGGCTGAATTTAGTGTAGAAGCCGCTAAATATGGCCATGAAATTAACAGTGAAGAAGGTTTGTCCCATTGTTTGCTCCATGGGAGAGTGAGGAAAGCTATGTATAATAGTTAGCCGATTACAGTTTGTTCCCTATATTCTACCTTTAGATACATGTAGTGTAGATCCGGGTCAATATGGACAAAAATTGCTATGTTTACAGAATAATATAACAATCTAAAGTATAGCGCTTCCTGGTAAACCAGATCGTTTTTATCGCCACATTTTTTAACAAGCATAAGAGATAACTGAAGTCCTCCTCTCTCTCTCTCTCCTCTCTCTCTCTCTCTCTCTNTCTCTCTCTCTCTCTCTCTCTCTCTCTCTCTCTCTCTCTCTCTCTCTCTCTCTCTCTCCTTCTTCGTTTTCTTGTTCTTATTCCTCCTCTTTTTCTTCTCCTCCGATTTATGCTCCGCTTCTGTCCCATAGTATCTTTGCTTGATGAAGAGATGATGATATTGTTATCAGCCCTGGGTTCTCGTCAGCGATTCCACGGAATTAACCATGCGAATCTTTAGTTTTTGGATGGTGTCCAAGATTGAAAGTGATAAAACGGCCGCTCGAATGACGGATATAAAGTATGAAGGATCACAATGGCCGATAGCCTTCTCCACAGAATTATCTTCCCCCACCCCTCTCTCCCTTTTTCTCTCTCTCTCTTTCGCTCGCTCTCTCTCTCTCTCTCTCGCTCTCTGTCTCTCTTTCTCTCCCTCTCTCTTTCCCTCCTCCTCTCCCTCCCTTTTTTGTCTTGCCATCTGGATGTAACAATACGATACCTAGGGAGGGATAGAGAGTGAGGTAGTGGTGTCCCCTCTTACAGGGACTTTCGAGATCTTCCACTGACAGGTTCTTATTTGCTAGATTATATTTAAATCACTTGGATTTATTCAAGAATTTATGCAACTTTCAGACTATGAACAGAACATTTTGAAATACACACATGAATTTCTTGCCTCTCGTTCACTCAGGCAAGCTCGTACAATGAGCAGTAGAGGTTTTCCGCAGCAATCCGATTCTCGCTCTAATAGTCTATTATGTAATGATCTAGATCTACAAGGCATTTCTACAGAAGTGGTGAAGAGGAGGTGAATAGAATCAAGAATGTATCCGTTAAAGCCGGGTTCACGTTACAAGGACCTTGACTAATTTGACATCGAACTTTTACTTTGAATTCGTAATATTGCCATAGATGCATGGAAGCGATGATGTTAGGAGTGATGGAGAACTAATGGTGATCGTAGTAGTGGTGATGGTAGTGAAAATAGTAAAGTTAATAAAAGACCGTGTTTTCTCTTAAATTTCAAAACGCCCTCTGAAACTGTTCTGACATGCGCCGGTCTCTCCTTCTTTCTTGCACCCTAAAGTTTGCATTTTCTGAGGAAAAAAAAAACTTAAATCCCTGTAAAAATTACAAATCCCCCCTCAACTTTATGACAAGAGGGCAATGTCTCCCTCCGACTCGTGTAAAACATTGATATAGACAGTGAAAGTAATAGTAACAGTAGCACAGAAGTACAAGTAGCAGTAGTAGTAGTAGTAGAAGTAGAACTAGGATTCTGGTGGTAGACGTTGCAATGGTTGTCGCATAGAAAATGGCGGTGGTGGTGGTGATGATGATGATGATGATGGGTAGCATTAGCCGTAAAAGCAGTAAGGATAATGGTAGTAATGGCGATAGTAACAGGAGTAGCAGTGGTTTGTGTTGTTGTTTCGCAATGGTAGTAGCCGCGACAGCAGTAGCCGTAGTGCTATGTAGGTTTTCTGCGCACTGCCATTGGTGTGCAAATAAATGTCCATATTGTCCTCGACATTCCTAAAGAACCTTTTCATAATGTTGTTGTTGTTATTGCCTTTATAAAATTACAGCCACTTTGCCTGCTTATGGCCCAGTTAACATTTACCTCGCTACGTTTTTAGGCAATAAATAAAAAGTGTATTTTTGTATAAGATGTCAGGTTTGTTTGTCTTGACGCGAAGTACAGAATACAGGAAAAAAAAAAGGTTCGGCTAGTCTCTCCAGTTATTTTATGTCACGCTGCTTTTGGGCGTGTTATTTTTGCATTTGGGTGATGTCTGCCGCAGCTCTTCAACCGTGAACAGAAATAAAGTGACTTGCCTATAGCTTCATGCGGATGATTAAGCTATAGAATACGCAATAACAATCTGTATTTTTAAAAAAAAGGTAGAAGGGGTAGAAGCTCAATTTTGTGACATCAAGAACACTGTAAAGAAACCACTTCAAACGGTCAAAAATTCACACAAGGCGTGCAGTTATTTGTAGTTGTGTCTTTTGGGTGTCTGGCAAAGGTTTGGATCAGGGTTTGGATGTAAAATTTAAAGAAACCAATAATTATATGAATAATCATTCCGTTATATTATGTGGGCCTTGAATGAGCTGCGTTCAACACCGATGCTATTAGGGCAAAATGCAACAAGAATTGTCAACTTCGGAAAGAGATAAAATGGCATCCCTCTTTAATTAGAAGATTAATTTATAGATCTAATCGTTATTACTGCAAAATGCATGAATTTGTGAGCTGGCAATTTTATCAATCACGATAAGGTCCCATCCACGAAAGGGGGTACATTTCCAGAATAATAAAAATAAATATAATATGATATATCTTTATGGCGTAGATCTACTGTGGTTCAACTTTGAAACATCTTTAGTAATCCTGAGAGGTGTAAGTGGCAGTTGCTGTGTCACTGCCAGTGAGATAGGAGGCAAAAACATAGTGATTAATTATTATACAGTCTGCGTCGTTTAATCCCATACGATTGGAGTGAGGGAAAGTGCAGTTAAGCGGCGTTTATTGGTTTTGATTTTTATAGGCAAAAACACTGCATCAAGTGGAATCTTATGCATGTATTTGGTATATAAAGTAATTTCAGTATACTTGCATGCCCGCTTGCAAAATTTGGTATTGTTGCACTTTATAATTTTTATGCATGTCTACTCATATGTATTGCATTATACTTGAAGTGAATATTTTTTATATTATTATTATTATTATTATTAGAACAATAGCAAAAGTATGAGGCAAATACTAATAGGTGATGTAGCAGTGGTGGTGGATTAATGGAGAAGAGAGTGGCAATGACCGGCGGTGGTGGTGATGCGAGTGGAAGAAAAAGAAAGAGGGGGCTCTGGAAGAGATGATGAAGGGACAGTAGGAGATAATGATGTTGCTAGTGATGGTAGCAGTGATGGAGTTGGTTGTGGTATTAGAGATGATGGAGAATTTTTATACTGGTGGTGGTGGTGGTGGTGGTGCTGGTGGTGGTGGTGGTGGTGCTGCTGCTGCTGCTGCTGCTGTTGCTGCTGCTGCTGCTGCTGCTGTGACAAGTGGAATCTTATGCATGTAGTTAATATGATATAATACTGCAATAATACCTTTCACAGTTCTTTCAGTCTCAGTAAATACATTTCTTCTGATTTCTGGTCACCTGTTCTTAAAGTTATATGGAAGACCTTGTTGACCAGCAGAGAACTACTACAGTTAAGATAGTTATTGTCATGGCACTACCATATTTTTTAGCTGGTTTATAAATTCATAATTTTTTTCCCGATAAAGGACATCCATCCCATTCTACCTCCTTATTAATGATGTCATAATGATGTCATAAAATACTGATGGTTCAAGAAGTCTTCAGCGCTCTTTGAAAAGAAAAGTCCCCGTTTGTTTACCATCTGTAATACTGTGGCTCTGCCACGCCCCAGGCAACTTATCCCAAGGCGGGTGAAATCTTATCTTTGCACTTTTCTTTCTTGTTCAGAGTCGGAGGACAGAATATAAAAACGTTTGTTGTTACTGTTACATGACTAGAATGATAGCGGCCTACCTGTTATAAGACTTTTGAAATGTGAGGAAAGTAGGCTATGTTGTATTTGCTAAAGAAAAAGAAAAAAAAATCATAAATTATCATCACTGTTGAAAATCAGAAAGACGTCTTTCACAAAATAATGAAGTTCGTGTGAAGGTTTTTATTGGCATGATGAGACGGTGTTCTCATAGAGATAAGTTATGCCTTTAACTTTTTGAGGTCGCATAAAAATTTTGATGGGCCACTGTCATCAGAATCAGCCTAAAATTCTAATACCCAACATTTTGCAGTTGACCTACAATTTGTAGACTGCGATCGCATTTCAACGCGGAAGATACAGCAAGAAAGAATGGCCCATTCAGTGCTCTGTGAAAATTAATTCAGCTGCAAGACAGAATATCGGGGTGTGAAATTTACCAAAGTTAAAGGTAAGCTGGAAGTAAGCGCCAACAAATTATTGTAAATCGTCACAAAGTTTGAGGTACAACTGAGTGACAGCACCGCCCCGTTGTAATTTCTATTCATGTATCACTAATACATTTTATTTTCAGCCCTCTCTACAGTTTCACGGTTTAAGGGTACATCAGTTTAATAGGCCAGCCTTTAATCAGTCAGTGACTCGAGCAATCTCTCTCTCTCTCTCTCTCTCTCTCCTTTCCTTTTCTTTCTCACTCTCCTCCTCTTTCTTTGCGTACATTGTATTGAATTCGACATACTCAAATTTTTAATGCATTTGACCTTCACTACATTCTAATTTCCTCAGTCGTCCCCCTTCTCTTTCACTTGTAGTGTCTCTTCACCAGCGTAAATGAGGCGACTAATTTATGGTTGTATGCCCCAAAAAATCTTTCACACGGACCCTCCAGCTGAGCCCCAAGCCGCTTACCCCTATTCAGACAAGGTTGCCTCTTCCCTACTCCCTCAACAAAGTGACACCACCAAACTAAATAAGTGAATTCTTCGGCTACGCCGCTGTCTTTTCCCCTCCAAAATCCTTATCTTACACCTATTATTACTTACGGACTCCGTTAAGGCCTTAGCAAATTTATCTGGCACCTTAGACAAAGTCGATACTGACTGGAGCCCCACACCCACCCCGTTCCTTGGGCTGATTCGAGAACTGGTTTTTATTGGTGAGGTGCATTCGTTAGAGGGGAAATGCAAACAAGAACTCCATACTTTCATTTTTACCAAATGACAAGGCATCGTGTACGCCCACCTAACACAGCAAAGATAAATGGACCAGTGCAACTTATCGGGGAGCTTTGAGGCATCAAATAGACTAGATCAGGGGTGTTCAACCTTTTTTCGAACAAAATTTATTTTAGTACCTTAGGAGGGACATTATTATCTCAGACGTGAGCACATGTTTCATCTTAATGGTTGTGACGGTGATGAAGGTGATTGTAGTGACAGTGGTGGTGGAGGTGACTACGGTAATAGCGGTGGTTCAGGTGATTTGGCTGCACCGCGTCCTTGAGCTCTTGCTGCTCTTTTGTTCCAATGCTCGAAGGCAGCAGTTTTGAGTTTCGTCCTAGTGTACAGAGAGAACTTTATCATCGATACTAACTCGCAGGCCATGATTTAATCCAGTTCCTGGCCATATTTTGGCCTGCAGGCAAGCGGCTGGGCACCCCGGGATAAACTACTCAGTGGGAGTCGGTAAATCAGGGGTTCCCAACCTCTCTTGATAGACTTACATTTTAGACGCCACATGGCAGTCCTGCCTACTCCTGTCTTGAATCAATTTTTTACAGTCTTAGTGTAACGTGAAAATTGGTCAGTCGGTGAGGGCTCGAACACAATGGTTCTGCTTTCGATTCGCCTTCATCGTTGAGACAAAGACCGAAAATGATTGGGACCTATAATATTTGTGAGGCAGCGTGGTTGTGTGGCTGGTGATTAGTCTACACAAACCGAAAACTGTCATATCTAGAGTCTGTGGGTTCTATTCGTGGGTCGGGCGACTTATACTTGATATCCTTGGGAAAGACACTTTATTCTCATTTTCCCAATTAGACATATAGACGTAGATGTGTTAATGAAGACCTGGCTTTCAAGATGGGGGAGAGGGGAAGGGCTTTGTACTGCGGCAATTAACGATGACTGAGTATTCATGATACTGATTCATGATTTCAGCATCCTATGGTCACCAACTTCAGTGTTAGTCTATCTTTAAGTTTTTAAGTCAGTCTGCATTGGTGCCGTTTCGCGTTTGCAGAAAGAAAAGTAAGCTGGAATCGGAGCAACGCTGTTTGAGTCCTACCTCGCAAAAATATGGCCCGTTAAGAATGCATTGCATGGCCCGCTAAACTCTTTCGTGCAGGGAACAAAATGGCAGAAAACTTCGATGTTATTGTTGTAATTATAGAACAGTTGAAATCAAATATAGGTTGGGCATAAATAGGCCTTCCATCTATAGCAGCTACAATAACAGTAAAGCATCAACGAGAAGTGACGAACTGAAAGAGGAGAGAAAAAATAAACTTCATAGAAATTACAAAAGACCTCTTTATAATGTTCAAGCCATTCATTATGTATGAACTATAAAACATGTCCCTGTGAATTTAATTAATGTCTATTACCTTCGCCAGGTCATTAAATTACAAAAATGGTCCCTCTCTACGAAAAGTTGAGCACCCTTCAGCAGACTACGCTCTTAACGAATCCCAGACTTTGAAGTTTGTATAATATGTATATGTAGGTGTACGTGTACCCCGGGTTGGGAACCCCTGCAATAAATCATGTCGTATTCCTGCAATGCCGCAGTATAAGGCGGGGCTCTGCAATGCCAATATGTGTGCTAAGGAATTTACAACAGGGCCATACGTGATATGGTCCCTTAAGTTTGTAAGCAGAGATAAACACACTATAAAATAAAAAGCTGTTGAGAGAGAGGAAGACAGGATGGGGGAAAGATGCAGCCGAGAATAGGTATAACAGTCACAGAAAAAGAATATGCGTTTAAGCAGCTGAGCATTGTTTAAGTAGGATGAGGAACTTAAATGAAGCCTGAGCATTAAAGTTGAAAAGCAGGCATGTTGCATCTGGAGTCTCTGGGGAACTTTCAATTTTAATGACTTCACACGTAATGTACAGATGATAAAATCGCAATGTTGAAAGCACGTAAGCCTGAAAGCATCTGTCGTAACATTCTTGAACTGTCTCCATGATGTGATTAAATGTTTTAAAATGTCCTCTCGTATCACTTGGTACTCTTTGTCTGTGAGAAATCTTAATAAAAAATAAAAAAATAGATACCGATCAATATCTTCTGACCTAGCCCCTTTGCCTCAAAGAGACCATAAGGAAATATAGACGCTAAACCACATTTTGTGGCTTGGTTTCTTTGCCTGGGAAATTTAGCTGAAAACTACTTAAATATCGAATAAACATGTTGCTGAATGCAATACTTCTGATCGGTCAGAATTGCCTTTCTGAAATATATGACGTTTGTTCGGAATCGATAGCTCAATTTTGAGATTTTTCATAACGCGATTTTCTCGAAAGCGAGTCTGTGTGGATTGGGTCTAATTTTCCGGTATCCAAATGCCCAGTATTGTGTTGGTGTTCTTATATGCCGATTGTAGTAGAAGTAATTTCTCTCCAAATCATTTAAGACTAATTGACAATTGCGACAATATGGGAGAGTATCATTTGTATGTTACTGCTTACAGAACATGAGTCCGCTTCAACAGTTGTGATAATGCTGAAGATTGACAATTCACAATGAATCTCCATACACTATAGAAGTATGACTAAAGGTCACATTTGGTACTCCCTCCTACCCCTATCCCCTATCCACTCCCTTATCAACACACACACACACACACACACACACACACNAAAATGAGATCCTCTCGAAAACAACAAAACACACACACACGCACGCACGCACGCACGCACGCACGCACACACGCACACACACACACACACACACACTATCTTCCTGTCGTGTATAACTGAAAAAACTAATCTGAGAAGAGAATTTTCGACCATCTTAGATAAACTTTGAATTAATCTTATGTTTCATATTGTGTCCAAGTCTAAGGCTGTCATATTATTTTGACCCACAGGGAAGAAGTAGAATGTCTTTACTTGACCAGATGAGTAACTTAATATTCAAGGTGGGAGCTGATCTGTTACGGAATTAAGAAGCAAGGCACATCGGTCATCAGATATTTTTTTCAGGCACTTCGTGATACAGTAAACTGAGGTCAAAGAGCCAGCAGCCACGCCAGGTTTTGCCAAACACCGTCCAGTAAATAATCAAAACCCACCGAAACTATTATGGTATTGAATCTGAAATTGAATGGGCAATAGTAACAGCCTAGATTATGTACTCAAGTATCGTGAATGATGGAAGTATATTTCGTTGATGTTGTGCTATAGTCCTGCAAATCAAATCTAAATTTAATGTGGCTTATAGGGCTGTTACATTAAATCGATAACTAGGAGTCAAAGCTCGAGTCAAAGCTTGTACAAATCAGTGAAGAATTTTAACATAGTGACTGTAATATGGCGTGTAAGCTGGTGTGGCTTGGAATGTGAACAGTAAAATTAACTGTTCTGTAGATCTACATTTAGATCTACAAGGGCAGTCTATGGTATCATAGACTTCGCAAGTGTAAAGAAGAATGGCTCACGCATAGTCTATATTATAGATAATGCTCAATATATTTTATAGAGAAACTGCACTTTATGCAGTATGCTTTAACATACTATAAAGCAACTGCTGACTTACAGATTATTTAATAATGTTTTCGGTCCTGCTGTTCAGAGAAAAAAAATGAGTCATGCACATATGACAGGTGTGCACTTTAGAGAGTTCATTTACATCAGTTCATTACAGAAATGGCATGAGACAGTCCCAGACTATAGGATCATTACTTCTTGGCTGAATCAAAGAGTTATTTTATGTTCTGAACAGAAAAAAAATGCTAAAAACAATTATTGAATTGCACATATCTATATACATGTTAATAATAATATGCAGATTTCCAATACTTTACCTTGTTCCGTGTTTCAATACTAGATTTATAGGCTACTGTTTGATTGTATACTACTTAAAATTTTGCATGTATAAGTAAATGCAGTCTAAAGTTTGCCTTACCTTGTATGTGCAAACAACCCCCAAGGTGTGTCCGGTATCGCACGTCTGTGGCACTGAGGTCTGGGGTGCCAAAGGCAGGGAATAAAGTATTCAATAGACTCCCATATCTCCCATGCGGTCCCTCAGCAGATAATCAAGGTAGAGAGCTGAGACCTAGAACATGGCAAGCCACCGCCGAATGCTGCCGCTAGGTGACATACTTGTATCATTACAGAACGTGAATGTAAGCATACACAATGACATCAAACACATAACAGTTAATACACACTCCCACCATGCAAGGTAGAAGACACGAGCCACTGATATCTTTGGGACCCTGGAGGCTCGGGAATTGTTAATGCGGTGTGCCCTAGAGGCATGGAAAAGTAAACTCGTTACTGAGTTATATTTAATATCGAGGTTTACCTGAATGATAAAATGAGAGGATAATAATGAATCCATGCATGTGAAATTCATATTCAAATTACATGGTATACTTACTCAATGAGTACTTAATTTTGAGGTTCCACTTTGGAGCAACATTGCCGAATGGTTGCGACGTTGGATACAAGACCTAAAGATCGCAGATTCAGTTACCGAACACGGTCATGTTGTTAGTGCCTTGGGAAGCTATTCATTCACATTTTCCTCAGTCCACCCGTCTGTAAAATGAGAAGGCTACCCGGCTATAGGCAGTGAAAGATATTTTCAGAATGCTAGTGATCAGGGCCTTCAAATGGCAGCAGTACTGTATACTCCCCAGGGAGTTGAGAACAGTCCTAGAGTGATCTAGCCTGCTGGGGTAAAAGTAGTGTGAAATCGCATAAGCGGGCATAAGCCTGGATATGATAAGGGTGTATCATTATTATTATTTAGAACTATTTGGATCGGAACGCCCCAACAACCGAGCTACTAGTATCGATCTGTCGTTAGCAGCTTAACTGCTCTAAAGACGATGGGCCTGGGAACCTGTAAACCCTCCACCCCTCATCGGGTATCCTCTCTGTTACGGAGCTCTGGTTGCCTCCTGATCGATCTTGATACTGATATTGCCCTACAGTTAGATTGCTGTTTGGCTCCAAAAATGGTTAAGTCCTCTGTGAGTCATTGTTTCTCTTTCAAAAAATTTTGTTAAGCCACAAGGGATAAATAAAGTTAATTGTCTTTGTCTATAGCGGCCATCTTCTTTGCTTCCTTTCCCATCATCATTATTTGCAGTTTTACTCTCCCTTGGGCGGTTACAATTCATTTCCCGAAATTCCGTCAATCCTGTCTTGATCTGACCGTACGATTCCCGAAAAAAAACAACAACCTGAATTTCCTGAAAAATAGCTCCTCCTTTAAATGATATGCCTGACGAGTTGTACCAGGTTTCCGGTATACATGCAGTATTTTATTGCCCCCTCCCCCCCCCCCCCCCCCCCNAAATCACCACGGGGAGATGGAAGGAAAGATGTCGATTTAGATAATACTTAAGACGTGAAGGTCTCTTATCGTTAAAATTTGCAGCAAAGGAAGTGTGTTTACAACAGTGCAGGTTGATACTGCACGGCCACTTAGGGAAAAAAGGTATTTCTTTCTCTATTTTATTTTCTTGCAGTTTTTCTTTTTTTTTAATCCTCTTCCTTAGAGCACTTAGACTTTCAGTGAAGAATTTGTTCGGGAAATGTAACGCGTTCTGATAAAAATCCCGGGTAACGAAAGTCTGGCATTTGAGGTTTTTTTGTTGTTGTTGTTGTTTTTCTGGAATGTAACATGCCATGGCCAAAATATTGGGAATTGAATTGCTGTGCTATATTCTATAGTTCCTATGCGAAGCCTTTAGGAGAGAAAGCAGCAATCGCTTCCTACATAGTTATCCTGAAAAGAGGCGTTAGAAAATAACCAGTTCTGTATTTACCTGTTGCAGTCGCCATATTCTACACAGATAAATTATAAAAACGGGTGAACCACGAAGACGGTCACGCTTTATGTATTTAGACTAGTATGGGCTAAACCCTGAACTGAACTGAACTTTACGCGATGCAGTTCGATGGCTTTTGAAAGGGACGGTCTCTCCACTTTCGGCTATTGATACACCGTAGGCGTAACGCACAACGAACGGTTAAAATAAGACTTAGATGAGCATTAAAAACGCGTGGCCTAGAGTCGCTTATATCTTTTTGCCTATCTAGAGAGAGATTACTGAAGACGCGAGATGATAGTTATATAACTCGGACACAAAAACTGATTAGTGAGAGAGATCAGCTCTAGTGTAAAGATGCAAGCTGACGTGCTTGATTTACTGTTGTCAGACATGCTTATTATATATCATGCCTTGTCACATTTCGAGGCACTTCAAGTGATCCCGTGAAAAACGTGAGTCTTGGCAGAAAACAATGACGCACAATGAAACTCAGAATTTTCTTGTCAGTGGTTGAGATCAGACTGACCCTAAATTCTCCATGCCTATGTGTCTACTGTAGAAGTTGTTTTGTTGTGGTTTTTTTTTCTCGATGATGTACTTTTCTCGAATTTCGCGAGATAAACTGAATCGCTAAAATTACTTCCCGCGAAAAAAAATGTTCCGCTTAAAAATGTCAAAGAGCTTACTTCTGTTACGTGGTCATTTTTAGTTACTACGCCTCATTATTCAGACATTATCCAGTATGATAAATATTTTTATCAGCACAAAGGAGGGTTGCCAAATGTATTTTGTTTCAGTAGAATTGTAACGTCACTCTAGGTCTACTAAAGTTCAAGTAATATTTTAATTGTAGATGTAGACCTAATCCGGAAGAAGGGGGAGAGTCTGTTCCAGAACTTTTACTGGATAAACGGAAGGGGGATAGCTACGGTCCTGAATACCCAACTAAAGTCAGTGTTCATCATGTATTTATATCAAATATCTGAGAGGAATAATTCAAATTCATCAGTTATATCAGGTACATGCAGAACTTATTTTCGTCTTATTTGTTATGATAAAGGAGGTGGTGCGCTTTTTGCGCTGCTCCTACGTATTTTCAATCAGGCGTGGGAAAGTGGCGCATTCATTTTAATTTTTTGCCACCCAGAATTAACGGATAATAACTCAGGTCAGTAACGGCGGAAGCCATTGGTGGGTATATCTGGAATACCCTTTT
>JAWQUT010000088.1:1173275-1188809 GCA_033807755.1 Ellobium chinense | reverse complement strand
GTGTGTGCTAGAATCTGCAGAATTATACAGTGTTTGGTATAATCTCTACAAGTAGCAAAAAGTTTATGGTGTCAGGTCTTAAGGATGATGTGTGTCAGAATGTTATGTGTTCTCATGCCATGATTATGCTGTGTGGAGCCCTGTAATTGTATTCTTGACTTCGACAACATGCTGTGCAGGATGAATGATGAGATGTTCTGCGTGATCTGAAAGGTAGGATTCTTTGCTTTCGGTAATCCCCTCAGTTGCATGATATTGTCTTTTAT
Source organism: Ellobium chinense (assembly GCA_033807755.1). Taxonomy (NCBI): domain Eukaryota; kingdom Metazoa; phylum Mollusca; class Gastropoda; order Ellobiida; family Ellobiidae; genus Ellobium; species Ellobium chinense. Next base: position 1,188,543 of record JAWQUT010000088.1, on the reverse strand, counting down.
TGTCGTTTACGGGAAGATGTACAAAACAACTGATCTTGGGAAGACGAATATGGTTTCGAACTCTCTGACTCTGACTTTATCAATTTTTCAGCTGTTCTATTATCATAATTTTGTATCTTTCGATGAGATCTGCGGCCGAATACCCAGGTTTTAAAAGAATTGCTAGTGGCCTGAACCCTCTACTTTTTTTCCCGATGTTCTTCATCTAGCGCAAATATATCAAATATACAGTGTACTTCAGTGTTGTGTGGAAGTCTTTGATAAGGGAATTCGCCGTAAAACCAACCAGCCGACTAACCAAGAAAACCATGATGCCGTTCGAAGATCCTAAATCGATATCGTATCCCTCTCCTCCCCCCATAAAAAAGTCCTATGTTCGTCATCGCAGAGGTTTTCAATGTGGCAACCATATTGAGACCCATGCATTGGGGTAGCCCGACAATCTGAGTCCGGAGAGGGGAGGGGTAAACTACGCCTAGAAAAGTCTGATACACTGAGAATCTGAGTTCGAACGAAAAATGAAAGGCAGAAATACAAATATCGTATCCCTTCCCCTCGACAACATCAGCACTGTCACATCGGCGTAGCAAAGGGGCACTTAAAGAAAGGGGTGGCAAAATTTGAGAGGGATTGTGGGNGGGGGGGGGGGGGGGGGGAGGGTAAGAGATGTTCATTTGCATGGAAGGCAGCTGAAGCTCAGTCTAGGACACCGGAAGCCACACACTTTATTTGGGGCAAGGATCTCCCAGACCTTCTCTCCCCATTTCCCAGTACAAACTTTTTCCTGCATGCTTTTTCGCGCATTTCCCTTTCTCTCTACATTAGTGGGCGCATGGTGGGCGCGTGAACCTCGACTATACCTGCTCACTTCCTGTTAGGACCTGTCGTTCCTATCAACAATGTATAAACTATGACTGTCACTACACGTATAGGACTAAAGTTCACATAAAACACAGCACAAAGTTATGCCGCAAAAATTATTGTTTATTAACACACCACAATTTATTGTTTATGAAACATTCGTGTTTACAATACATTTTACACTTAGATCGAGTACACTTCTAATTAGTGATTCTTTCAAGGGATATAAAAATTATGTGGTTTCCCACATTCAGCTTCTTCCTGCTTAATATTAACTCTACGGCGGATGAAAAGCGGAACGTTGTTTGTTTTTGTTGTTTTTTTCTGCGAGAATCTAAGTTTCGCGAATTTCCCTAATTGAGTATGACTCGCACAATTCACAAGCAAAAATAAATTGAAGAGGTCATGCAAGGTCACTCTAGATTGCTATGCACACCTCCTCTTATATATACATATGAATGAGAAAACCATTATGCAGGGTTCGTGAAAGTTAGACCCTCGCAAAAACAAATCAAATCATGCCTTTTTTATTGCTCTAGTAAGCATATACAGATACACATGACACGGACTTTAATTTTAACATTACCTGCATGGTCTGAAGACCCATTCGGTGAGCTGGTCCAAATACAGAAATGTTGGAGGTCCAAAGATATGTCTGAGGACAAGGGCTCTAAATCGGTGAAATTGATGGTTTTCAAAGGTAAGACCCGATGATTTCAAGTAATGTGAAGTAGGTTACGTGACATCGTATTAATATGATACTCAGGGCGGATTTACGGCCCGCAGTCCGAGGGGTCCTAGGCCAGAACAAGATGCAGAAAGATGCGGAGCCATCTTGATTACAGCTCATGACAATATTAAGACAAACTTTCAGGTAAAAAGAAAGAGGGATCGGAACAATATATATGCATCACACGAAGAGAATGAGAGAGAAAGACAAAAAAGAAGATAGGCGCAGGTAGGCAGGCAGGCTGACAGGTAGGCAGGCAGTGGAGAAAGAAAGTTATTATCCAGAAGTTCAATAAACAAGTTTTGTGCTCCATTCTTACCTCTTTTATGGCTGCCCGACAAGAAAAATTGGCTCAGGTTTCCCTGTACTACAAGACAACCATGTTTGGGGCAAACTTTGCCATAGTTACAGGCTTAAAAATACAAAATAAAACAGGCTAAAGAATGAACACTAGTCTCATCTCCTCCACAACTCTCTCTCTCTCTCTCTCTCTCTCTCTCTCTCTATCTCTATCTCTCATCTCTCTCTCTCTCTCTCTCGCTCTCTCTCTCTCCCTCCCCTCTTCTTTTATTCTATAAACATATAAAATTAATTTTTTTCTAATCATAAACGCCTTCGTCCTCAAACGGGATACCCACAATGAGCGCGACGCCCCAAGTCACGCCCCATGTGCCCAGGCCTACATCCGCCGCTGATTATACTATGTTATTACCACCACGTGTAAGTTAATGTTAATAAAATTTCTGCTTAAGTACATGTAGGGATAAGAAAAGTGTTGCCTGTAACCCAAGATTATTGCGGTAATGTCTGATATTCATCAATCTGTTTATAATAGTAAAGCACATAATGAGACGCTTGGCGATAAACTATCGCTCGATTTTGGTACATTATCAAACACCATTCATTACTATTTAAAACATAACAAAAAGACACGATTCGGACTCCATAATTTGGCGACCATTCGCTAAATGCTTGATTTTAGAAATGTCTTTTTGCCTTGTCACAGCAAAAGCAACAAATTTGAATGACATGATGAAATAGGCTTCTGATAATAGTGATAACCACACCGAATTTTAAAAAAAAAAGGGGGGAGGGCACGGTAGGCTGAAGAAGAAAGAAAACACACCCCCAAAAAAATATCCTAATACCACAAAAGCAATGGGAGTAAACAAAGTAAAACAACCTAGGTACAATTCAACAATTCAACAAAACAACCTAGGCACAATGTGCAGACTACAAACCGTCTGTTGGCTCTTCTTACAAACATACTACGGAATTTGCTGGCATCTTCTTTTGGCATTTTGCAATCTTCCTAAAACCTCGGCCATTAAATCCATTGCAGACCAATTATTAAAACACAACTTCAAATGGTGCAGATCCAGTTACACCCAGATACCACAATGACATCTTTCTTTTTTTTTCTTCTGCACAGATGAATTAAATGGCTGAGAAAACTTGATCGAAAGAAAGTAAAGATTATTATGCATCTGGCTCGGTACCTTTCGTAGTTTCAATGTTCCAGAGCACTTTGTGTTTACTGGGCCTTTTCTCGTAGACTTTTGCACCACCTCGAAACATGAATTACGATCTAATAGGAACGAGTTGCGTGACATTTACACCAGAAGCGCCCCCGTACGCATGAAATGTTATGACTGGGCTTACAACTACAAGAATTCGACGCAATTTGTAAATATTGATACATCACACAATGCAGACAAAATGTGTCGAAATTTGAATGCACCCTCCTCCTTAACTTCATTAACAATTTTAATTTACTGGTTATTAACTGAATACTTTTCCTACGTTAGAATAGATAGACCTATAATGTGATATTGAATCGAGTGGAGTAGCCTGTCGATTGGATCAAACGTCTCTGCTATCTCCATGATATACAACGTTCCCCAACGGAACAGATTTTATCGAGACAGACACCGAATACTTTGAAACTCGGCACAGTGACACAATTATTGACGACGATGATTAACACGGGCATTAAAGATTGCTAGATAAAATACTTTCAGGTGCTTGTTTTCAAGTTTATCCGTATAGCAATCCCTTCACTACCTCATGCTTTATTGTACTTTTTATGTACTTAAGCTTACTAATAAACTTGTTAAACTTGTTTAACTGAGTAAATTCGGTGACATTATACAGTACTGTAAAATACATGAAAAGGTAAATTCATCTCTTTCATTTGTGCGTTCATTGTAGTTGTAGTGTTGAGAACATAACAATCAAAACAGCCAGTGCTCCTACAACGCGGCCTTGACCACATGTTTGGGTGCCGCTAAATAAGCTGTTATTATTTTTAATTAATCAACCAACATTCCATTCATAGAACGGACTTCAAACTGCCACTAATTACTAGTTAAATTCATCATTTCAAACACTTCGTTTGGAAACTTCAGGATGCAATTAGTGTTTGATAATCAATGGTGATCTTTAAGGCCAGTGGCTGAGCAAGTTGTCTTCTCCACCAATATTCAAACCCTGTCTTAATCCCAGACAGCTCAAAGACTGGCTTTTGGAGTGAACCTGTCAGCTCTGAAGGGCTGCATGTTGTAAGTTGGCTGCTTCTTCAGAGCCAGTTCAGCAACTGCTTTCCCAACAGCGGGGGCTAGCTTGAAGCCATGACCTGAAAGTTGAAAGATAATAATTGAGAGTTTAATAATTTAGAGCTTGCGCGTGAACGATGGGATGTCCTATCATCGTAAGAATCACAATAGTCATTAATGGCGAATGTACCCTTAGTAGCATTCAACATGAAATAGAGTTAATGCAATTCTTACAATGGTAAGAGATCCCATTGTTGACGTGCAAGCTCTCTAATGTCTTTTACCATTTTTGGTATTTCAAATGGGCTATGCAAGGTGATCTAAGACCAGAAAACAGATTAAGAGAATTTACAGGAGGACGGACAGAAGGGGAGACATTTCCTGGCTGCCAAAATCATGGCCAAGGGCAGATTTAGGATTTGCATGGCCTTAGGCAGGAGATAGGTGCGGGGCCCTTTTCATCCCACAATACGGCCATGCTTGGAGCGAACTCTAAAAATATATGATCATGGTGGGCTTTTCTTATTCTCTGGCGCGGGGTTTCTTACGAGCCCAGGGCTCCCTGTGAGCGTGGGGCACGAGCGTAGCACTGCCTTGCCCGGATTCGGCTGATGATTGATAATGCCTTTATTAGGGCAGTCAGTGTACACATGACAGTTTCGACATTCGCGTCAGATAGTACAGATATACAGTAGAAGTTATACTGGCGAATATCAAACCAATTTGACTACTGTTGCTAGCAATGAAGTTGCTGTTCCTGTACCTGACATTAAACCAAATGTTCATGTTACAATTCAGAGAGTTGCAGGATAAAACCAGTCACGTATATTATATATAAATGTTCTTAGTTCAAGAATTCTAAAAACGGTTTTACTGTGGTTACTAACTAATTACATTCTAATCAATGATAGTGGCGATTTTCATTTGATCCTAAAAGTCGTCCTATATTTTGAAATAATTATTTTCATTGTGATCAGAGTATTTTAAGTCTTTAAGTGCAATTTCCCAACTGGTTTAAACAGAGCTTTTTTATTTTCTAAATCCTCATATCAAATGATGATGATGACGATGATGATGATAATGGTGATGACGACGACGACGACGTCGACGGTGAATACATCAAAAATAAAGAATAAGACTGCAAAACAACCTGAAAATCCACCGGCGATGATGATGTTCGAATAGTTGGGGTGGCGATCTATTATAGGGTGGTTGTCTGGTGAATTCTGGACGAAAAGAAAAGCATTCCTGTAAATTAATTGTCGCACCTTGGGCACTTTGAAACAGTTGTTTTCAAATTATGCACTTGCACAACCAGTTTCGCTTTGGATGTGAGTGTACTTAACACATTATTGCCTGTGACATCAGGAAAACGGCTCAGAGCAATTGAAACAAGGTGTTAAAACAAGGGTATGGCTAGAAATGTTATGTCAATTTAAACAGGATAAGAACGTGAGTCTACATCTAGATTTTCTGTAAGAGACAAGGAAATACAATGCAAAGAATTTACCACCTGCTGTGCTGAATCTTATATAATATAAAATCCCAATACGGACAAATTGTGCCATTGATCTTGAAACAGTTGATAACAGCTGCCTCAATTAAACAGTACATTCTATTATATACCATGATGGGGACAGGGATATGTAATGTATCTTTTCCAACTGCCACTTACCAAAATAGTCATGGGGGTGGACATGACCCTGTCTCCATTTAGGCTAAGAAATGAAAGTTCAGAACTTCAAAAGTTCGAGCTTATGAAGAAGAAGAGGAAGAGAAAATCGAGTTTGGCTTCATATTAATTGCTACACACCTAATTGATATCCTTAAGGCTCGTCCTGTTCACATGTTCAATTCCCGTGTCTCTGTAGGCGTCTCATTAGCTCGATGTTCCCCTTCTCATCGTCTCTTCTTTTCCATTTTTGTTCCCAGCTCAGGTCGGAGAAAACGTAGGTCTACGTGCACGCGCCTAAGCACCACCGCCATACTTTTGTTAATGCCATGCCAGCTCATTGTCTCCTTTTAACCTGTACGTACTTTATAATCTAGCTCCTAAAATCGGAAATCTAAACTCTTCTGTGTCATCTTTAAAACTCCAGCTGGCCACTGGCATGTTAATCTAGTATTGATAGGCACTGAATCAGATGGCTTTGTGTATATTCCTATCAACAGGCCTACGAGTCGGTGCATTACGTAGCGTATAGATATAATATTTACCGTGTATATGCAGTATTCCCGGATAGAAGGAGTAGGTTCCAACTTCTGGAACGTTGAAGACACTGTGCGTGTCACTTCCTCCTGCACCCATTCATCGTTCTCCACTTTGTCTCGTTCATCAGGGTTGATTGCTGGACCTTGATGAAGGCAAATCTGAAATATGTGATAGTTCGGCTATTAATTACTGCAGTTTTCGGCATAGACCTGATATACCTATATGGTGTTTATCATTCTGAGTCCCTAAAATATATTTGGAATTCAAATTTCTGTATTTTTAAATATAATTATAATAATGGCGATGAAGCTCACAAGAATCGTATGCAAGCCAGTGCCAGCTCACACAACTTGATAGGTCATATATCACTTAATAACATCCATAATTTCCTGGGACATACAGTGTCAGTGTGTTTTACAGTGCTCGTCATTTCTATTCTGGCAATATCATTCATTGCCAATGGCCAGGCACTCATTTTACAGCTGAGTGGACTGAATAAAATGTGAATGAAAGATTTTCCCATTGCACTAAGGAAATGACCATTACATGAATCAAACCCATGACCTTCAGATTCTCAATCAGATTGAAATTCATGCCACAAATATTTTGGATGCTTATAAAAAGAACTGTTTTGTACAATTGAATCTTCTAAATGACAGACGTTTTTTTTAAATTGCACTTTCATTCAGCTGCAGCAGTTAAAAGAGAAACTTAACACATTCAATTTAATTTATGAGAATTAATATAAGTCCATAACACAACACGTCACTCAAAGCCACTCTTCGTTTCACATTTCCCATGCATTTGTGCTAGAAAACAGTTTATGACGCGACCAAAACCGTTTATGCGCAAACACGAGATTTACAATGTCACATTATTTTAAATATGTAGCAGGAAATGGCCGGGTGGGTGAGGGAGCTTTTCAGCTCATTAGTTAATCTGTGAATTACATTTGTTTGCATGTGAGCAAAATAGCATAATAAATATGTGATCAAAGAAAGATAACTGCATTATCTACCTTCACTAGAGCAGGATATTCTGACGCTGGCAGGCCATAGGTGTGGAATGCACCGTGCACTTCCATTCTAGAATCGATGAAGCACGGGAAGATGGGCGAGGTATGATCAGACTCGTTTTCAACTGTCTTCCAGTACAAAACAGTGACTCGGATCGGCTGTATTCATGGAAACACACACACAAATAGGGACTAATGGACTGCGCTGGATTATGAAGTTGTAGTGATGTTGTTCTCTACTGTATACACTTCTCATCTGGACATTAGTCTTCTCATTTGGACATTAGTTTGTCCTACAAGAAACAAAGCCGTCCAGGATTATTTACATATTATATGAAGACTGATCTATATCGCAAAAGTTATTGCCATATAATTATCTCTTCAACCTACAACTTCATGGGGGAAATAAAAGCGATGTCAGTGGATCTCTGGATAGATATTCGGTCAAGTATGTAATCTGTAACCCCTTTCCTCTTCTACATTTTTTTACGAAGCTGTGTCGGTGTACTTCGGTCAGTAATCAATGCACAAAATAAATCATCCCCTCTTGACGCATACCCCTCTCCTGATTAGAAATAAAATGTTTAGCTAGCTGGTCATCATAACTCGCGCCTTTTGTTAACATAATACCTGTGCAGATCTCTTAAATACAATCATAAAAAAATTGAGTGAAGTTGGAGGTCATGAACCATACAACCAACAAAAAGTCTCCTAGACAAGTCCATGCTCATAATTATGAGCTTTTCCGTCAATACCTAGGCAGCCATCAGTACCCACGCCGTCACTAGGTCACCCGCAGCCCTTGAAAGGTATTTCTCTTCACTTTGCTTTATAAGTTCATAAGTCCTAGTTTCATTATAGATGTAAAGTGATGACTTTCGCATGTCTCCTGAACTGTCTCGGTCGGTCAAATTACTGTATTATCACATCAGTCTCAAGTTCATTGTCATATTTCATGATTTAGATGAACTCGTATCCCGCTCTCTCTCCTGCCCTCCCTCTACATTCTCTTTCTCTTCCCCCTTTCTCTCTCTCTCTCTCTTTTTTCTCTCTCTCTCTCTTTCTTTCTCTCCTCTCCCTCTTTCTCCCTCGCGTATCCTCTTTCTTTCTCCCTCTCCGCGCTTCCACTCCCATAAATCTTAATTTCAAAGATTATGGACGAGGACCAAAGAATAAAAAGATCTGATTGTATGATGTGAAATTGAAATTGTGTGAAAAGACTGAGATTCATCTTATTTCCCTTACGGTCAGTGGCACATTCAGACCCAGGGATGAGCACAGTTGACCTGTCCACGGCCCAGCAGCGATGACCACACTCCGGGACCTGTACACTGACTGCGGTGTCTTGACAGTAACTGTGTCACCGGGAGAAATAGACGTCACGGGTTCGTTGTCATGGATGACTCCGCCATACTGCTGGAAAACTGTCTGAAGAAGCGCATTATGATAAAGATACGTTACTTGGACGGATAGATTTTATTACTGGTCATTTGTCTATGATAAAACCTTAACATAGTACCATTTTCAGAGCCAAAAGCTTCCATTTGGAGTTGTCCTAATATCAACCTAGGTATGAAAATACTGATTTCTTCAGATCGCCATACCGGCAACAAGTTTGGTATGCTCTTTATAGATTTAGAATAGCCCAACTTTTCAACGGAAAAAACAAGAGGACGGTGAGAAACAAACCCAACAAAGCGATGATAACCAATTCAAATACACGTAATACGTGAACTCATGTGAAAAATTCATGACCAACAATCTTAAGATAGCCTAAAGGGAGCTCCTGAGTAACTATAAAATCAGTTCAACAAATCAAGTATTTTTCCATTGCCTAACTTTGGTAGCCTACCCGTGAAACAACAAAAGCATGTCAGAGTTCCTACCTGGAACGCACGCAGCGCTCTATCAGCCCTCAGAATGCCTCCGTTAGGGTCCCATATGGCTCCACATTTGTCTCCGGCGGTGATCACTGGGAAACGTCGCTTTAGCTCCTTAGGGCTCAGAACTTCATGAGGAATGTTATGTGCGCCAAGAGCCTGTGCCACTCGCTTCGAACCTGGTGAGTTTTCCGTCCGGATATCCAACACGCCACAATTTCTGCGTGGAGGGAGTAGTTAGTACTTAATTACCGAAATTCGTTAAACAGAAACTCAGGAAAAAAATTCAAACACTGGGGTAACCCCGGAAGATAGAGTCAGACGAATAAATGTCACAAATACAGTACATGTTTTAACTTAAGAAGAGGTAACAGCGAAAAAGGTCACATGGATATCAGGGGGGAAAAAACATTACTGGCATATTATGACATGACATGTGTAGCATGCCGGTATCTCTTCTTTAACTTTCAAATTATCCATCTAGCCACTCGTCTCTAGGGTAAGGGTTAGGGTTTGGGTTGTTTTGATAGGCACGAGTTCGGAATATATTACTTTTTTTTTTTTAATTAGGGGTTCTATTCTGGTTTATTAGGGTTGTGAGTCTTATTAGGAATTCTTTCCATCCGTTTTTTTTTTTGTGGTTTATGTGTAAAATCTGTGTTTGTTAGACCTGTAACACTGTCATCCGTACGCGGTGACTCGTCAAGCCTGTCAGTTGATCTTCAAGCCTATGCTTCCTCTAAGCTAAAAAGCCTGCCAGCACTGTCTCTTTAAAGTGGTTATTATGGCCAGGTGGTCATTATATCCGTCGAAGTGAATGTGGTTATTTATCTTTGATTTGGGTCCCATATTGAATCCGCGCAAAGGAAGCCCATATGACCCATTTGAACCTAGTTATAAGGAAATGGCATGAAAGGAGTGAAACTGGGCTTAGTACTCACACGAAGAAATCTGTCCCAGACTCTTCTTCCAGTTTCGCCCACATGGGAAAGGCGTCCACCATCATTCGCACATAAAACTCGTCTTCATACGCATATCGAGTGATGCGGCTCTGGCCATGTGAGCTCCCGCGAGAATGGGGTAAGGGGAACTATAAAGGAATAACAGGCCTGAGTGAGCGGGGAGGTCTTCATTCAGAGAAAGTTTAGTATTTTATCAAGCACATTGATGTCAAACAGAACAAGATCTACATGTAGTCTACTTCTTTGTCGTCTTATCGTGATTTCAACCAAAACTACTTGACCCGAGCTGAACTTGTGACATGGTTATGTTAGAAGCAGTGTGTTTACTGCTTAATGCCTTCAAGTCAGATAAAGAAATCTTATATAATTTTATGTTCTTCTTTCGTCATGTTAGTCGACGCCTTATCATGTACATTTGACTAAGAATTATTTTGCACTTTAGTTGATGCAAATCGTGACCCTGTGTAATAAACATACCGCAATGGCTATTCCTAAATAGGTTATTGACTGATAGGGATGCCTTGTTGTCTCTGCCAAATATGTCAGTTTGCTTTTTGCAATCCACCACTGAAAAGATTTATTGCTACATGGTTTAATTACTGATGGTGGCTGAAGGGACCAAGGCATAAACTGGAACCACCTGTGCATTCCACTAGCATAGTAGTTCAACATGTATATACTCATATATATGTGTGTGTGTGTGTGTCCACAACTAATCAGCCCCATTCATGTCTCCTTTCTTCAGAACTTACTTGCTCTAGAAGAAGGACTTTTGCCCCTTGTTTTGCAAGATTGTAGGCACTCGAAGAGCCCTCAATTCCTGCACCAATGACAATGACGTCATACACAGCAGCCATCTTCAGTGCGTTGATGCTGTTGGCAAATCATACAAGAGTTCCATACAATTGTTAACATCTAGGGCGGAGGCGGCAATTTATCTGTTTATCAGCTCATATTTTCCCCTTGTTTTTGTTTCAGTTCAAGGCGTGACACGAATTTTCAATAAATTAGAACAGCCAGTAACTCTACCCCTGTTCCTTATGACTCATGGCCAATATGGAAAATAATAACCTACCTGTATAAAACCTCACGTTCCCACCCACCACTACCCCCTCCCCCTTCCTCTCAGTAATAGTAACAATCATGGAGGTATAGAAGTTTTTTTGAGTTTTTGCTGGGGAGGGGGAAGGTGGGATGATACAAAAGACTTGTCTGTCTGTCTGTCTGTCTGTCTGTCTGTCTGTCTGTCTGTCTGTCTCTCTGTCTCTCTGTCTCTCTCTCTCTCTCTCTCTCTCTCTCTCTCTCTCTCTCTCTCTCTCTCTCTCTCTCTCTCTCTCTGTCTCTCTCTCTCTCTCTCACTCTCGCTTATTAAATAATGAAAGAAAAAAAAGACCGCTATCGAGTAACTTAATCGAGTAATGACTTTGTCTCGTTTCCTTGATTTCACCATAATATATACAATGTATAGACTAGAGACATAAAAACAGAAGCAATTCGTAAGTGATAGAAGGTCTGAAGGCTCAAGCCTGGGACGACTTGGACAGGGGGCCTCATCCGAGTCCTTGAACAGGGGGTCTCATCCAAGTCCTTGAACAGGGGGTCTTATCCGAGTCCTTGAACAGAGGGTCTCATCCGAGCCCTTGAACAGGAGGCCTCATCCGAGTCCTTGAACAGGGGACCCCATCCCATAACATAACACTTCACTGTCATTATTAGTTCAGACTTGAAGCCGGCAGAGCATTTTTTTTTTTAATCTTCCTATGCATTTCTTAAGTTATATCTAAATATATATATGAGATCAAGCATGCGTAAATAAGTTTGTTAGACCTACCTGCTTTTCTCTTTTTTCCACGTTGACCACTACCTGTATGTTAGCCAAGGATAGTTGTGTATACAATAATCATAGAATTGGTGGGCGCGACAAATGATGTCGGAGTAAACCCGGCTATAATTCCTTAAACTTACAGCAAGGCCGTTCCGTTACTAGCACCCCCGAAGTACCCGCAATGCGAAGGGCGGATGCGAAGGTCAGGGAACTCAAAAAAGAAGGAGAAAAACGGGATAATGAGAAAAGAAAAGACGAGATGACAAGAGAAGTGGGGAATGAGAGAGAGGGGGGATAGATGGAGGGAAAGCAGAGGGCGAGAGATTGCTGTTTGTTACACACGATCGACCAATAATAGTATATCAGTTGTTTACTTAATTGGGGGAAGGGAGAGGGCGAGACTGGACTGATATAAAAGGGATCGAAAACATTTGAGTCTTCATATATTTAGCGAGCGAACATATAATACGATTTCCTTATCCCCTGCTATACAAGTCAAAGAGGGCGGCTCGAGTACTGGTTTTATTGCGAGTAAAAAAGCATTGCAAAAACAGTTCATCAGATTTGACTATTTACTGTATTTTTTAAAATTTTGTTGTTGTTGTTTGTTTGAGACACTGTTTCAAGTGCCTCTGAAATTCAAACATTAGAGGAAATTGGGTATTTGAACACACAGATAGAAAGGCATCGGAGTGGATCCACGTGGGGTAGGGGGATTGGGGAGCTCCTGGGCTGCATGACCACCGTTTCCTACTTTTTTCTGCAACATTTCAAGATTCTGAAGTGCTGACAAGGTGGAGAATGCGGTGCTACGTGGTTCTCTCTTTTTTTTTTTTTTTTGCTATGACAGTTGACAAGTAAATGCACAAGATGCATTAAAGCATTTTCTCTTTAGGTTGACTTTAGCACAGAATGATGCCATCTTCATTTTAAAGGCCGTAGGAAATGTAAAACAAATCTTGATAAAATTTTATTTTTCATCAAATATCAGCTCGAAGTTGCCCCAAATTGCTTCTTTTGCTTTTGTTTTCCCAGGAAAATTGCTGACCTCGCCTCTTTTTCCCACCCGAACTTCCCTGAATTAATCATAAGAGCTGCGAAATGTCTTTTATGTTTCTTTTGCCTGGAAACCCACCTTAGATATAATAAAATCATGATACACATTTACAGCTAATTTCATCTAAAATTGGCCTTAAATTGCTTCTTTTGCGTCCTTTTTTTTGGGGGGGGGGAGCGGGGNGGGGGGGGAGCTTGCCCCCGGACCCATAGATTACACGACCACTCTCGGTGGTCGCGCATGCACCCTCTCCTATCCCATCCCTCTTCCCTCGGTGGACGCACACGCACCCTCCTCTGCCCTTAGGTATATGGTTATTGTTTGGTAGCTCATCGAAAACGTCAAACAAATACACAGCCATAATCTTTGTACTTTGAAAGGGGACTCCAAGCGATGATCTGCAGGGGGTTCTTGGACAAGGTTGTTGCGGCTCCATCTTTCAAATTTAGTGAACCAGAGTCAATGAACCTTCCTGAGTTATCTGGACCTAAGTTTATGTATGTTTACGTAACCTCAAGGTTATCAGACTCTGTGCTCAGGCCCGGGATTAGGCTACTTGAGTCAGTTGAGTCTTTACAGTCTACACTGTAGATTTACTAAAGTATATCACTATGGTTGAGCCTCGCAGCCTAGCATACCGGACTTTTTGCATTATCAGCGTGGACACAGCGGGGTCGTGACCCCAGTTGGCCTAGTGTGTTTTCAAGCAGTCACCATGAGTTAACGTGTGGTCACTGCTGCTCTAGGGATGTAGCTATTACTATTACGTTTCAAAAGGGAACCGGGATCTTTTTCATCCTCTCATTTTACAAGACACACAGGCCTAGGCTAATTGATTCTTTCCAAAATCAGGCCTAGGCCTAACTGATTCTTTCCAAAATCGAAAACATGTTTTACCATATAGGGCAGCTGACGCCACTTTTTTTTTTTTTTACTTACTTGCCAACCGTGTATTACAATCACAATATGCTTGTTTACCAGTATCTGCATGCATTACTCATTCATGCTTTCGAGCTTAACTCTCAGGCAAATACAGGATTGTTTGTCCTGACTGGCTGATTCGGAAAGGTGAATTGTAGACTAATTCTACAGCAGCCCTCTGAATCATTAGTTCCGGTGATTATTCTTGCCATCACAAACTAAACTGTCCGTTAACTACATCTAGTTTCGTGCATCTGAGTGTTTGCATAGCTATTTCGGCAGACTGGAACAGGGAACCTATCCTATCCTATATTCATGCAAGTGTGATTCCGACTAATGTATCGATATATTACACTGATTACGCAATAGAGACCAGATAGGTCCAGTAATTTTCACCACGTACCTGGACATTGATGGTCAAAACACATTATTCAGCAAAGTCCTCCGGTAAATAAATGACATATCTTCTTTTTATAATTATGTCTGGTCTAAGAATAAAACTTGCAAATAATGCTGAAAATTGTGTAATCAGTATTGATAAATATTATAACTGGTGCATACACGTATCGATACGGATACAACTGAAAAACACATCTGAACGGAGTTTTGTGACAAATGATTTAGACTAGGCCTACAAGTAAGTGTTGTAAACCAGTGGAGGAGAAACTGCTTAGTTCGCTCCCCTTGTATGAAATTTGGATTTTCGTCCACAAAAGATCGCTGCCCGCGGCCCACATACCTCTATGCAGTCAATCTATCCACGAGGGCAATCAAGTGTTTGCATGCTGTTAACACAACTTACCAAGACTAGTAACCAAGCAAGGTGCACAGGGGAACCACAAGTTGTCCACAAACGCAGTTTGTACTGAAAGTGGGCCGGAGTTGCCTGTGCCACACGCTGCAGCAGTGCTGATAAAAGAGTTTTTATAAGCTTAACCTAATTCAATTTTCAGCCAGAAATTTGGACAAGGCTACAATGATTGAGCGAATCTTTTATGTCACTGTATACATCGGGTTTCATTGGTCTGTCTTATAAAAACAGTTAAAGCAGGGGACTGTGGCATTATACAATTCGGTTTGTGCACAAACGTCTGCTCAAATTATACTATCACTAGACCGTGTTCTTTGAATGGCCTGAATCGGGGTTCATAACCGGCAAGTGAAAACAGCTGAGTCAAGGGCCACGAACTTTGACACCATAGGTATTGCCAAGTTGGCACTGGCGAATTGGCGATATCATTCACGATAGA